>BPLR01006332.1:0-34006 GCA_021605095.1 Caerostris extrusa
ACAGGTGGGAGGTTGACGGGCTGAAATTCGTCGGCCAAGCATATTCCACACATGCTCTATTGATTCAAGCCCGGTGAGTGCTGGTCAATCCATACGTGGGTGATATCCTCCAATTGAAGGCATTCGTCTACAATGTTTGCACGGTGAGGACGGGCGTTGTCATCCATAAACAGAAATTCAGTGCCTCATGCGCCCCGAACAACGTAGTACGTGTTGTTCCAGAATGACATCCTGACAGATGGGCCTGTCATCGTTACACTCAGAACATGCAGGTCGTTCTGGAACCAAGAATACTCCCTCCCCAAACGAGCCATCGCGCACCACCGTAACGGTGTCGTTCAATGGTGTTCTTTTTGGTGGTAACGGGTACCTGGCGCTCTCCATATGAAAGTCCGGCGTGAATCAGACTGCAAACCAAACCTGGACTCGTCGGAAAACATCACACCAGACCACTGTTGTGGTGTCCACAATGCATGTTCTCTACTCCAGGTTAATCGCAGGCGGCAGTGAGTTGCGTAAGTGGAACACATCTGACAGGCCTGAGCATATAGACCAATGTGCCTAAGCGTCTGTACACGGTATGCCTTGAAACTGTCGTACCGGTAGCTGAAGAGAGCTGACGAGACAGGTCTGATGCTGTGCTCCGTCTGTTTCTTTTGGCAGTAACTGCTAAATACCGGTCCTCATTCAGTTGTAACTCGGGGGGCGACCTTGTGCTGTAACATCTATTCACATTACCACATCATCTTCGAATCGTTGCCAAAGCCTGAAAAGACACTCTGGGCGATTCCAAGCTCCTCGGATACTCCAGCTGGGTACGTCCACATTCCAGTCGTCCGATACTTCTACCACGTAAAAAATCATCCAAATGCTTCCTTTGTGCCATAACTATGCGGTTATTGCACTGAAAGGCTTTTAAAGCGCTTAGAACAATTTTACTTCTTTTGCCACCATTCCTTATATACCCCTCTCTACACACTCGTCATTGTGACGTACTATCCACGCCATCTGGTGGTTTCCCTGTAATTTGCATACATATTCTTCTTCAAGATGTGTGTGGATAATTCTACAGGTGAAATTTTTTTATTTTAGAGTTCAATTTCTGTGTGAATCTGAATTATTCTTAATTTATGGACATGAGTGTAGTATAGGAAAGGCTCATGTGTATTTTCTTTTTTTTTTATCTTGCTACAGAATAGTTTGTCACAACGTATACTTTGTAACTGTCATTGAAAAGCTGGGGTATTAATTTAATTCTGTTCTGCTAGAATTACTAAATGTTATTGTTGTTCTAATGCAGCTGGCAAATACAAAGACAGTTTTTCTTTTTATGCCACAAGCAAGGACGGCACAGCTGTTACTCATTTAGCACTACCCAGGGTAGCACGTCTAGGCTACGGAGGACAGGAGGAGGTTTAGGATACGGACGCGCGTAAAAACTGTCCCCACAACGCTCTACGATCCTATTAGATTGGGACCTACTGTTTAAAGTGGATTCCGGTACTGCGCCTGCTACAGCAGACATCCATGGCACCATCGGGATCTCAAAGCCCGTTTTCTCTGTGGTACCGAGCACCAGAGTGTTAGCCACTCGGCCATTAGGCCACGTAGAACGACTATCCAACTATTTATTGGGACATTTTCGGTATGTGCACAGATTCAGAATACGCTTGGTAGCGGGTTTTGTTGGCGACATGGATGTTTGTGAGTGGTTCCTGAAATCCAAATTAAGTAACCTAAAGGTCACGGTCTGAAAACCAGCCTAGGGTGTGTACAAAATGACCGTAGGAAGCTGACTACAAACCAAACCAATTCGGTCCCATAGATTTAAAAATCGAATCCTGGCGGTGGTAAGGATGTTTATCAGTGGTCGGAATCTCCCACATTACACTGTGAGGTCAGCGAGGTCAAGAATTAGCCTAGCAAAGTGTGCAAAAAAATTGCAATAGTTGTGCGGTAAACCGATTTATCCATTTTCTTTTCATATCCGTGACGATTCACTATATCGGCTTTTGCACGCCATCTTTCGTCGGTGATATTTCTGGAAAATTTACTAATGCAATGAAAAGTACTATTAAACATTCCTCGATCTCACTTATATAACATAATATTCTGGGAGAATAATTTCAAAAACTATCGCCTATACTGTTTCAGAATTTAAAAAAACCAGTAAGAAGCCCATCATTCCATTTTAATATACCCTGTACATCTAAACAATACCGAAGTTGAAAAATTCTCCCAAATAATAAATTCTCAAACTGCAAAAATAGCCGTTGAAGTTTTGAAACAATTTCTCAATAAAACTTCAATAAGTATATAAATGTCCTAAGAATTTACTAAATGCGAAAAATCAAATTAGAAATGATATTTAACTAACTTTTAGAAGGAAATGATTATTGGCGCTTATTCTTTAACTGCTCACTATCCGGTATTTGCTATTCAAAGACGAAAAATAAATACATGAAAAAATGCCGATATTCCGTAGTAGTGCCGAGATAAAATTTATTTGCTCTCTTCAATTCAACGTCATTTTATGTTAAATTTTTTTTTTCAAACTCCACCAAAAAATTATCAGTCTGTTGACGCACTTCTTTTTCCTTCTTTATTTTTGCCACCAAGTTTCTTACGAACAGCATCATTCGCCACTGATACAGCAGAATTGTGATGTCTGATTTAGAGAATTTACGAAATATCGACAGGAACTGAAGATATCTTCTTTTTAGGGATTACTATTTCAAATTTATGTAGGTGAAAACTCGGAAAATTCCATGAGGAAATCCAACTGGCAGTGAATGTGGTATCTAATTTTTCGAGGCAGTGAATGTAGCTCACGCTGCCAGTGTGTATCTAACTTTCGCTTTTTTTTTTGTTGCTCATTCATGTGAGTTGTGTTTCGTGATTTAATACCACGAACAGGCTTGAACATTGCCTTGAGCAGAAATGAGCGATGACATTTCAGGAAGGATTTTTAGGTTAAATATCCCACTTTGTGTTCCTGTATGGATGGAACCCTCCAAGAAACATCTTGATTATCGATGTGAGAGTGCTTTGTACATACTTCCTAAATCAACAACAATTTATTCGCTTCTCGCTTCTTCTTTGCATTGGTGGGATCCTACACGCTTGTTGAACGTTGGGGTATCCTGCACGATTGCTGCATATTGATGGGATCCTTCTCACTTTCTTGCAACCAATCATACAAGCTTGCTTTGTATTGGTGGTATTTTGAAAGATCGCTGCGCAGTGATGGATATACTACAAGCATGCTTTTGCAATGGTGGATCTTACACACTTGCTGAGGATTGTTGGTGTATCATCCACGCTTGTTATACATTGGTGGTATCCTGCGGACATGCTGCACATTACTGGGTCCTTACACACTTGTATCATATTATAGCACATTGTTGGTATCCTGCACTTTTGTTGACTTGGTGAGGTTCTCCACGATTTCGTATAAACACTTGGGGTCCATATCACACTTTTTGCTGAACCTATTGAATCGTATTGCACTCTTGCTGCACATACTAGCACGTGTAGGGTCGTTTGCAAACTTCCTAGCATTTTTTTGCTATTATTGTTGGTTCATCGTGTCAAATTTATGCATACCACGGAACAGATAATAAAAAGAAGATCCTACATTAATTTGTTAAAATTAACGCGTGCTTGATTAGCATTGATGTTATCGTGAGCTCACTGCGCTCATCGGTGGGTAATCCTTGCAATTGAAGTTTTATCCTACTTTTGTGTACACTTGTTAAAATTAGTGGTAACTCTTGTTGCCCAATGGTGTCTTTGTACTCTCTTGTGATGGTAGCATTGATGTTATCGTTAGCCTTTGTTGCACATTGGTTTTATCCTTGCACTCGCACTTTTGTGGTATCCTTCTTGCACTCTTGTTGAACATTATGGTATCTTTGCACTCTTGTTGCCCAATGGTGTCTTCTTTGAACATTGATGGTAGCCTTTATTTTGTTGCACATTGGTTATCCTTTGCACTCTTGTTGCACATTGGTTTTATCCTTGCACTCTTGTTGCACTTTTGTGGTCTCCTTGCACTCTTGTTGCACATTAGTGGTATTTTTGCACCTTTTTTGCACATTAGTGATATCTTTGTACTCTTGTTGCACATCGACGGGATCTTTGCACTCTTGTTGCACATTGGTGGTATCCTTGCCTTCCGAGAGGAAATCAATGTTCAAGTTCTTCTAGGGGTAACTGTCTCGCATTTTGCTTGGTGCATGGGAGAAACAGGTCACCGGACAGCCTGATTGTTAGTGTTGAATCGCTTATTCAATTAGTCCTTTTACTTTCACAGAAGGGATTGAAATGGACCTGTCCAATACCGAGTCCTCCTGCACGTTAGGTGTGCACTTTGCCACTGGACCAAAAGTTACCGTTAGACATTGGCTTCTAAACCTTTTTACAAAATATGAAAATATAGAGCACAGAAAGAATTTTCGGGAGTCGAAAAAAAAAAAGCACAGAGGCAATGTATTATAGAAATATTAAAACTGAACAAGTACTAGAGAACTAAGTATATCTTATGCCATCCTCTTCTTCCTCTCTCAAATCCTGCCGTGCAGGATTTTCAAACATACACATTTTTTAACCTATTCTTAGTATACGTACGCGATTTGTCTGTTTAATTTTATTTTGTGAGATATTGAAGTGATTTCTGTTAGTTCCAAAGATGAGATAAATAGAATACCAAAATGATCGGTGCCACATTTTTTTATTGTGGACCTTTAGGGGGTAATTGTCCCGCATTTGTGTATCATATAGTAGAAAACCGATAAACAATCCCCATGCAGATTGACTATCAATGCGAGATATTTTACCACACATTTCTTAATTGTCATAGAGAGTCCTCGTTTTGTCTAAGCAGTGACTGCAACGAACACCACCAACGTATTCGATCTTAGTCCTCTGCACGTTAGCGGCTCACTTTACTATTAGACCAGGGATCGGGCGCTTTCATATTTGAGATGCCATCTTTTAAGTTTGAATTTATAGTGATTAAAAATCCTGCTTATCGAGATATTTATCCACTTTAATTCATAATTTTTCTTGTTTATGATTGATTCAACATAACTTTTTGTGCCTTAAAAAATTCATTCAGATTAGTTTTGATCATTCGAGAGCCATTGTAAAATTTTATTATGTTACTTTGATCAAGTCGTTAAGTTATGTCGTGCGTTCGTCGTCCTTGTGTTTACGGAGTTCCTTGGTCTATGATGACCTATTACTCCAGGATTATAGATTAAAAAGTTCATGGTATGGAAAAAGCATTGATGATTATAAACAGTAATGAGTGATAAAGGTATTGCCCAATAGTGAAATAAATACAAGTTAAGAATAAAAATGAAAAGAAACAAGATAAAAAGCCAGTTACAGAAAAAAAAATATATACATAAAAACAATTAGAGTATACTACGGAGTAGAGTAAATGCTGCTAGAAATGATGACTAAAGGGACAGGTCAGATTCGAACCCCGCTGCCTTAAGGACTCTACTCTGAACACTGAGCCAGTTCGTTCAGGTCAATTGCAAATTGTGCAGTGTCGCCCGAGGGCGTTTAGTTTTCCGGCAATGTGAAATCGTATCTAGGAAGATTACGAATTTCATCATTGGGAATAAAATCAAGATTTGCGTAAAAAATTTTTCACAAGTTTAAGCATAAAATTTGAATAGCAGGGAGGGATAAGCTGTGGCGAATGTCATCATTTCTAAAGTACCAAGGAGAGTTTGTTATCATACGAAGTAATTTATTTTCAATTCTATTAATAAAATTAATGTGGTACCTTTGCAGCAGAACCCCCAAACTGGGCTAGCATAAGTTATAACAGGACGCAAATAGTACATGTAAATGAGTAATTTATTTTCTAAAGAAAGAGGTGAGTTTTTGTTAATAAAAGGGTACAACATGCGAATACAAATATTAACTTTCTTTTTTATATGATTCATATGATTAATGTAGGTTAGCTTATTGTCGAGATATACTCCCAGATACTTTGCATTAGTAGACCATTTGATTAGTTGGTTAAAGAGGTAAATGTTAGGGGGAGTAATTCTTCTCCTATGTCGTGCGTTAAAAGAATTGTTACGTCATTATATAGTGAGTGTAACTTGTGACGTCACGCCAGAGTCATGTCGTCATGATTTCTTTTAAAATAACTTCACTACTGCTGAAAGTAAAAAATTGTGTTATATTTAATTTTCCCCATTTTTTATAACATTATTAAAAAAAAGGCCTATTGAACCTAATTCTAATTAAGAATCTAATAATTAATCTGATTCCTAATTAAAACGTAACGGCAATATTTCTTAAGATTAAAAGAACAGTTCTTAAGATTAACAGTACAAAAGAAAATATTGCCGAAGAATTTCACTTCAAATTTTAGAATAAATGTAACAAAAGTTCAGAGGCCAAATTAATTACTTTTATTTCTATACATTTGTAAATGAACGTTATTTTTTTACAATAATACATTTTTGATTACAATTACAACCTACGGTGTTAACTACATATTCATTTTAAGAATTTCATTAATCTAATTTACAAATATTTATAAAAAATAATTTGAATAGCAATTTTATACTATTACATATAATTTATCTTAACGAAACAATGCAATTTATTTTTCTCAAAAAAATAAACTACATATGATGTTTCCCAAAGCATAATTAAATTTAATTCTTTTGAAATTTCAATTATTTTTTTCTTCATCTTTAGATTTCTTCACAGATTGTCCAGTTTTTTTTTTTTTTGTAATTATGATTCATTAATTTATCACCGAAAATTCTTTTAAATTTAATTTTGACCAAAATTTTGTAGCATTAAAAAGTTTATTTATTAATAGAACTTTTGATGTCGCGTATATTCCTAAAATTTAATAAAGGAATTTTTTAACTATGAATTTTAGAACTACAAAAAGGTTATTTTTTAGAAATTTTTGTTGCCACGCTTAAAAATAAATAAAAAATAAATAAAAATTTAAAACTATTAAAAAATTTTTTTAAAGAATAATATAAAATAAAATAACAAAATGTAATCACCTGGACCGATATACAGGTTACCCATAAAATTTAGAATTTAATGTAAGAACAAAACGCCTAACAGCAGTCTTAAACAAATAAAGATACTGCAGAATTCCAAACGATTTTCTTTTCTTGAAAAATTTCATTTTTTACTTTGAAATAAAATGGTCTTTTGAAATCGGACGATCGTTTAGAATAATTTTAAATTGATTTTTCTTTTGAATTAATTTCTAAAAAAAAAAATACAGTTTATTGTGAAAATGTCCAACAATACTTATATATATTTTATAGGCAAAAAAAAAAAAAAAAAAAAAAAAAAAAAAAAGAAAGAAAGAAAGGAAAAAAAACATATTAAATAAATATTAAAAAAATAAAAATCCCCCGCATACGTTTTATTGGGTATTAGCTCGCATTTATAACAATAAAATAACAAAATTCGGAAACATAATTTTCGTTTTATAATTTTGATTCTAGATGTTTTTTTCTTCAAATGAGCTGTTTGTCTAATCCCCACAACTTAACTTCAAAACAAGTGAAGAGGTCGACTTTGCCAGAAAAATCTACCGCATCTGATACAGAGAGTAATTATTTGTTCTGATTTCGAAGCACCCCCAAAGTATTAAGTGTTTCGAGATACGAGACTTATCCGCCCTGATAAGAAGGTAAATCTTCTCTTACGAAAGCTGGCGATCACAGATTCCCGCCTGTTCGACAAAAGTGATCACCACTCTTTCGATTGAGCTTTTATCTTTTCGCGGTATAACACTAGATGATCGGCTGAGTAGCTGCTTTTTTTTTTTTTTTTTAATGCGGGATTTTATTTTGATTCTTTTTAATTTATCTTTTGAGAATTATTTATTTTTTATAAAGAGCTCGTGCACGGGAAACACGTTCTGACGCACGTTTTACGTCATAAAAAAATCGTTTTGTTCCATTAGAATATTTTGAAATATAAATTTTTGAATCCGCAGATGTTTTTTTTTTAGATTAATCAATTTTTTTGTTCTAAATTCTAACGAATATTCTGAGAATAATATTAAATAAATAAATTATTTATATTAATTATATTAATACGAATAAATAAAGGAAAATAAAAAAATAAAAGGATTATTTTTAATGGCTTAGAATTTAATTTTGAAAATCGTTTGAATTTTTATTAAAAGAAATTTTAATTTCTGGCACTAAATTTCGAATTCTGAGATGAATATCATTTTGGGGAGAAATTTGATGATTACAATACAGATGAAATTCAAATTCTTTTTAAAATAAAAAAGGAGTAAGTTGAAAAAATATTAATACATTTTTTTAGTAAAATTAACTAAATCATTAAATTTATTATTTTGTGTTAATGATGTCTTATCTTTTTTAACATTGCCGTAACTTATTTAGGAAAAAATGATTTGTGTTTTTAATGTTTAATGTTTTATGGTTTTTAAAAGTATCAATTTAAAATCACTATTTATGCTGTCAGAAATTTATTTAAATTATGCAACATATTTTCAATTTAGAAAATTATTCATTATTAGGGTAGGGGGTTATATTCGATGTCTCTTCTTTGGTTTGATTTACAAATAAAAGAACATTTTAAAAAATAGAAATTATAATAAAAGCCAGAACATAAGAATTAAATTTTTACGCAAAAAAATGTGACATTTTTTATAGTTTCATTGTTATTTTGGGTCATGTCAGTTCTCTTTATAATCAGAAAAACACAGCGAAGATTTAAATATCAGAATTTTTTTTGCTGATTAATAATACAGTGACTTACATAACATCATTGTTGTAAATGTATCAGCACTTTTTTAAAGAGAATTAAATTTATATTCTAAAAAATTAAGTTAAATGTTCATTCTAAGAAAGATGAAAAATTATTACAAAACACATGATATATAATTATTTTTATAAACGATTTCTATTGAAAATATAATTTTAAATTCTGCTATTGAATCAAATACAAAGATATACTTGCATATTCCTAAATACAATAACCTAAAAAAAAAATTTTTTTTTTTTGCAAATATTTACTGAAGGAAACACTATTAATTTACACAACGATTGATAAACTACTTTTTAACTATATTTAGTTTCTCTGCCAATTAAGTGCCTTAATTCAAGATCGTAGTATTAAGATAATTGTTGAAAAAAAATTCTGTCTAGTCTGGGATTGGTCAGAATCTGTATAATTAGACATTTTTGTGATAGAAAGACATTGAAAACAAGTAATATAAAAAAAAAAATTTTAAAGTCAATTCTATTTTTTTTACTATATTGCAGAAAAGTTCTTTACAAATAAAGTTCATATTTTCCTCTTACATTTGGCGCCCTCTATTATTAGATACATGCAACTTAAATCTGAAAAAAACTAAAATTAATTAAATTTAATGAAGGAATTAATATTTGAAAAACTGTATTAACATCAGTGTCATCCACTACAAGATCAAAAAAAAAAAAAAAAAAAATGAACTTGAGTGGATGAATATAAAGTATTTTATGAACGATTGAAAATTTGAACAAGATAAATATAGGATTTTGTGAGCTAATAGAAGGAATTGAAAAAATAAACAATATTTAATATTTATATTCTATCAAATATTTCGAATAGTAGCAAAAAAAAATGATATCGGAATTAATTCTGATAGTAAAGAGTTATGTAAAAAATACGCTAAGGTATTTAGTAATTATTTTTCTACAAAAATGTTTTTTCCATCAAATAAATTCATCCCTGTCACATTAGACTGTGTCACTAATTTTCTTCTGGCAAAAGTCTTCGAAACGTACATTCTCTTAGACAAAGACATATCGTTTAATGCCATAATGTTTATCTGGTAATTATATATGGTATGTAAATTCCAAATGACTAGTAATTTATAAAATTAAACGGATCAACTGATTTTATTTCCCTTTTGTTCGTGTGCATTCCTTTCTTTATGCTTTTCAGTCCATGAATATAATAAGCTTATTGGCAATGTTACAATCGTAACACCCCATTGGAAGTCCAGCTTTGCTCCCTAGTAAGAGTCAAGGCAAGAAATATACTTTCTGGAAGAAATTCCACGAGTAAATGCATGAAGAATATGTTTTTGGAAGGCCTACTTTGTTCCCTAATCGGATAAAAGACAAAAATATGTCTCCTGGAAGAAATTCCACGAGTAAGCGCATGTCGTATGTGTTTTTGGAAGGTCAACTTTATTTTATGAACGATTGAAAATTTGAACAAGATAAATATAGGAGTTTTTTGTGAGCTAATAGAAGGAATTGAAAATAAACAATATTTAATATTTATATTCTATCAAATATTTCGAATAGTAGCAAAAAATGATATCGGAATTAATTCTGATAGTAAAGAGTTATGTAAAAAAAATACGCTAAGGTATTTAGTAATTATTTTTCTACAAAATGTTTTTCCATCAAATAAATTCATCCCTGTCACATTAGACTGTGTCACTAATTTTCTTCTGGCAAAAAGTCTTCGAAACGTATATTCTCTTAGACAAAGACATATCGTTTAATGCCATAATGTTTATCTGGTAATTATATATGGTATGTAAATTCCAAATGACTAGTAATTTATAAAATTAAACGGATCAACTGATTTTATTTCCTTTTGTTCGTGTGCATTCCTTTCTTTATGCTTTTCAGTCCATGAATATAATAAGCTTATTGGCAATGTTACAATCGTAACACCCCATTGGAAGTCCAGCTTTGTTCCTAGTAAGAGTCAAGGCAAGAAATATACTTTCTGGAAGAAATTCCACGAGTAAATGCATGAAGAATATGTTTTTGAAGGCCTACTTTGTTCCCTTAATCGGATAAAAGACAAAAAATATGTCTCCTGGAAGAAATTCCACGAGTAAGCGCATGTCGTATGTGTTTTTTGAAGGTCAACTTTATTCCCTAGTAGGACACAGGACAAGAAGGAAGGTCAACTTTGGTTTTGGAAGGATTAATTTATTTCCCTAGTAGAATACAGGACTAGAAATATACCTTTTGGAAGAAATTCCACGAGTAACTGTATGCCGTTTGTATTTTTGAAGGGAAATCTGAAATTCCAGCTAAGAATTTAAAAGTCAATACAAAGCAAGCAACCATATCAGCTATAATTGTCACCTTTGAGTGTTCTCATGTTAGAAATCAATAAGTTTAAAGAATGGTGCCATTGAAGATTTAACCTTTATTTTAGCAAGTATATGTTATATATGGTGTATATATAAAACGTTTTCCGAAAGATGTTCTTGTTATTTTTATTCTCACCAAAGTTATTCGTATGTTTTTTTCATAAAAATAAATAAAAGGTAACATCTTGAAATTGTGATTCATTTTGCAGTGCCTAACGTGATAAAAAACTGAAGGACCCTGTTATCTTTTACATGCGAGAGAGAGAGAGAGACGAATTTCAAAATTAAGAGATAAGGTAATCGTTGGGAAAATTATTAAAAAAATATTCCGTTATTATTTTTGTAAATGTTTCATAACAAAATGTGTGACAAAGGTTGTTTTCAGATAACACGGCAATCTTAACTGATATCATTACGTTTTGGAATTGCTGCAATTATAGTAGGTCAAGTCGATTGCGGTTTTGATCTTGCAAGTCACTTGAATGGACAATGTTACTTTTATGTTCGAATGAAATGTTTTACACGTTTTTTTTTCATTGTTAAACCGTAATAGCTACTCCGAATGTAATTGGACTTTGATGTAGAATTGGACTTTTCTGGATTTGTGGTAAAATTGTAAGCTGATTAATAATGGAAAGTTGGTATGGAATTTACAGACAGAAGATTACATCAAAACTCTTACATAGAAAAGGCAATACGTAACATGATTATTGCAGGCTTATCTATTTGAAGATGTGGAATTATGATAAACAGAATTTAAGCCCTGTCTTTGCAATTAGAAAGCTTTACTCAATGTTAGCGGCCTGATGGACAATTGGCTAGCTCTCTGTCCTTTCGTGCTTCAAGTTCGAATCCTAGCGGTGGCATAATTGTTTGTTAGTGGTTATAACGAATCCACGTGAAACTGTAGGTCCCGGTATGCACAAAAATGTCCGTAGAGAGATAAACCAAACCATAGATAAGGATTTTATTATTGAAAAATCAATTTTGTTGATAAAGGTTTTTCCCTACGACAAAATTTGCATTGTCATAGAAGTAGGAATTTGCCATGATATCGATGGATAAAGGCTCTATTAAAAGATTAGACACATTAAGAAATAATGAAAGGCAATTGTCCAATCACTTCATCGTGACTTGATTTTCCTTTACTTTTACGCTTTAGGTTCGAGTCCTGGCGTTGGCGTGGGTGTTTGTTATTGGTTCGGAATCCACGTTAAACTGTTGATCACGGTCTAATTACCCCAAAGTGTGCAAAAAAATGACTGTAGAGCGGAAAATCAATAACATACGCAATATTAATCTATTTCTTTTATAGAGACCGCAAAAAAACAGAAACCTATAAAAGAAAGAATAATAATATATAATTGAGGGAATACGGATAGGAATGAGATTTTGCTATTATGGCTTAAATTAAACTGTTGAAAAAACTATTAAACTACTTCATGTTGGAGTGATTTCTAGCTTACAGTTTTAAAAACGTCCGTACCCGGCTTAGACATTTGAATTTTTCAACAGTGATAGTCCAAGTTTGAAACTATATCCCTCAAGCCAGAAATCAACTAATTATTTAGCAATCCATTGAATTTTTATATACTCAAATCGACAACTAATATATACCACGTTATATAGTAGTAAAAATATAATAAGTCCGCTTCGTGGCTCTGTGATAAGTATAATAAATTGAATGATAGTTTGAAATTATAAAATGTAATAAAAATATTAAAAATAAAATTATATACACTTATATTAAATTTCATTAAATTAATTTAATTTTAATAATTTAATTTAAAATATTATGAATATATTATAAATTATAATAAAATAAAAAATTATTTAAAATGTAATAAATTGAATGATAGTTTGAAATTACAATAAAATTATTATAAAAATAAAATTATATAAAATTTTTATTAAATTTCATTAAAAATTAATTTTTAATAATTTAATTTAAATAAATTTATATTAAATTATTATAAAATAAAATTACATAAAATTTGAAGTATAATAAATTGAATGATTGTTTGAAAAACAAACTTGTCATACATTTAAATAAAATTTAAATATTATCAAATGAGAAAGAAAAGCATTATGTGACAAAAGATATGGAATCTAATGGAAGATAAATAGGGAAACGTTAGTTAAAACTGATAATTTTTTTTAAAACTGTTTCAGGCCTCACTTAAGCTTTTAAAGAGATATATAAACAGTGTTTGTTACACAAAAAAATTAAACGATTGCAAATATTTTCAATCATTTGAAAGAAAATGTAATACTAAATTCAAGTGAAAAAAGCAGAACTAAAATATCAGTAATCTGAGAAACATTATCTTTAATTTTTATCACAAAAAACCAGCACGAGGTTGATTGATTCTAAACAATGCTAGAAATTACAAAGCCTAATAGCAACAATAGCTTCAGTTCTCAGATCTAATAAAATGCAATTTTTTATCATATTTTGTGTTGAAGCTGTTGTTAAAAAGTTGTAGCATTTTATTTATATTTATATTTTGAAATCGAATTTAAATTATAAATAATAAAAAGTTCATTTAAAAGGAAAAAATAGACCAAAGGAATAAATATTGTTGTTCATTTTGGGTGGTTTTGATTCGAGGATATTTGCCGCTACTTGTCATATATGTAACAGATTCAAAGTTATCTAAGATCTCTTGCAGGAATTCAACTAATCCCTTGTTTAGGTTTGATTTCGAGCTGAGAAAATAAAACCACTGGGTAACCGGATTCGAAAATTATGACTTAAACTAAACTATTGAAATATCATTGAAAGCCTGAATCATGGATAGCATGTTAGGAATGTCCTTATGGTAGTATCAAGATTCGCACCCATGTCCTCCCCTGCTCATGCCCAACAAAGGGGACTTTCTAGCCTGCCGATTCATTGCACTGAAATGCAGTGTAGACAAGGAGAGGCTTTCAGTTCGCCATCGGTTTTAGGTCTCAAACCTAGCTACTTTTTAGTTAAGAAGCCCAACACGCTGTACATTTACCACTTAACAAAATAAATTAATATATTGCATTATTATTTTTTTATTTATAAAGAAAATTACAAATCAGGATTGGTAACGGGAATCAATATGGGTATAACGCCTGCCAATCGAAAGCCTGATCACGTACTTTCTAAAGCTGCTATTGGCCGGAGCTCTTTTAAGGCGAAGTACCATAATTTCGACTACAATGTTCTTTTAAGACAAAGTATTCAAATTTCCAGGCTAAAATGTTCCTTCAATGCGAGAAGTACTATAATTTTCAGACTACAATGTTCTTTTAAGCGAAAGTATCCTAATTTTAAGACTATAATGTTCTTTAAAGCTAAATATCATAATTTCCCGACTACAAAGTTCTTACAAGGAGACGGTCCATAATTTCCAGACTAAAATATACTTCCAAGTATCCTACTTTCGTAGGATCCTAATTTCCAGATTACAATGTTCCTTCAGGACGAAGTATCCTAATTTCCAGCCTACAATGTTTTTTAAAGACAAAGTATCCTAATTTCCTAACTACAATGTTCTTACAAGAAAAAGGTCCATAATTTCCAGACTACAATGTTCGTTCAAGACGAAGTATCCTAATTTCTAGAGTACAGTGTTCTTTAAAGACGAAATATGCTAATTCGTCATTCATTATGAGTAAATAGCAAGGGAGATTCATTTGTGGTACGGATCTGAAACTGAAACAGTATAAAATATAACGACAGGGCGTAAGCCGCAGTACAAGGTTTATTTACTCCCGACAATCAAATGCATTTTTTTGCTGAAAGTTCAGTTTCTGCCGCATTCAAAACAATAAAGTAGTTAGACTTTGTGCATGCATAAGAGTGTTTTTACATTTCAAAGATGTTTCTCAGCCTCGCCTATTTCAGACGGAACCAGTAGTTGTCAGAGTATTCCGTTATCATCCGGCACGACACAGACAAAAAGGCGCGCTAATGAAGTTCGCTCAAAAAACAATGGATGCGATAAACCCAAGACTGGATATTCTCGATATACCGCCTCCATTAACAGACTTTCTCCGCTGATATGGAGCAGTTCAAGGTTTTTGCTTGTTGACAGTTTCGTGGAAGTTTCCTTAATATAATTTTTTGAATGGAAGTAACTGTTCTGTTTATATCCCAGTTATTTTGGATGCATTATAACTTAACTTTTATATTGGACAATTTGCGGGGCCTGAATGGCCGAGTGGCTAGCTCTCTGGCGCTCGGTACCACAGGTTTCGGGTTCGAGTCCGGCGGTGCCATGGATGTTTGTTGTGGTTCGGAATTCACTTTAAACCGTAGGTCCCGGGCTAATAGGAGCGTTGCGGGGGCAGTGTTACTCCGTGGCTTATCTTCAAGTTACACGCGCCCCCCTGGGTAATGCAAAGTGAGTAACGTCTGTGCAGCGCTTGCCTTAAGGCATCAAGACCAAGTTGTCTAAGTGTTTGCCAGCTGCATTAGAAAGAAAAAAATATTGTACAATTTTGAATAGTTTTGCATTTCTTTATTAATGATAGGAAAAATCGAGATAATGCCATTGACAACTCATTCTGATTTTATGGGCTTTTAAGACCAGATGTAGTAGATTGTGACAGCCTGTATGAACGTCACGTTTCAAAAGTCTAGTTTTCTGGGAGGAGGTTTTGGTTTTCTTCCATGCTACACGCATATACGAGACAGTTGCATTTCCTCCCAGATAGTAATGTTCTCTCTTCATTGCCATCGGTGGACTTCTCACTTAGGTGGTGGGCTATCTCACTTATGATCCACTGTTAACCTGTTTGTTTATAGGATTTTAAGACCAGATGTAGTAGATTGGGACAGCATGTATAAACATCACTCTTCAAAACTCTAGTTTTCTGGTTAGGAGTTTCTGGTTTTTCTTCCATGCGATACGCAAATATGAGATAGTTACATGTACGGATTGCTGGGTATTGTTAAAAGATCTTCAGCTCTCCAGCGCTTTTTCTCCAAAGCATAGTAAAATAATAATACTAATATTTATTATTGCTATTAATAATTAGCCTATGATTATTCGTCTAACAAGACGTCTTCTTGTTAACTAACGTTTCTGGAAATTCAAAAGTTTTTAAATGAAAACGGAAAATGTTATTTCTTAAAAAGCTTTTTTTGACAAAAGGTATTAGTTTTTAGCATAAATTTCCAACAACAAAAGCTATAGTTCATTTCGGATTTTTAAATTTTATATTTTCTCAGGACTAACACATTATGCAACCCCTAGTTTCATTATTAACACATTATGCAACCCCTAGTTTCATTATTAACACATTATGCAATTATAACACATTATTAACGCATTATGCAATTCCTCGTTATACTATTAACACATTATGCAATTAAGAATTATGCAACAATAGTTAAGACTTGCGATTAGGAAGTAAAAAATTGTTTCATCAGCTCAGGACATATGTGGTAGAAAGAAATGATTTGAAACAATATTATCTCTAAAATAGAATTGCATTCCTGATTGTCTTAATCGAAAACTTCGATAATGTTAATCTCTGATAAGATCTACAATTGTCTCGCAAAATAAGACTCTACTATTGTTAAATAAAGCACTCACTTCCTCTAATGATGTAAACAAACACCAATTTTTCAATTTATTAGAGGATATTGATGTTATATTAATTGCAGAATTCCTTCAGTGATGTAAACAAAGACCAATTCGTTAAATTCATTGGGGCATATACGTTCATGAATGTGTCAAATGAATTGCAGAATTCCTTCAGTGATGTAAACAAAAAGATCAATTCGTTAAATTCATTGGGGCATATACGTTCATGAATGTGTCAAATGAATTGCAGAATTCCTTCAGTGATGTAAACAAACATATATTTGTTAAATTCACTGGAACATCAGTGTTTATCAATGTGCAAAAATGAATTGTAAGCTTCCATCTGTGATGTAAACAAACATCAATTTATTAAATTCATTGGAGCATCAATGTTTATCAATGTGTCAGATGAATCACACGCTTCCTTCAGTGATGTAAACAAATATCAATTTGTTAAATTCACTGAACGATATCAGTGTTTATGAATGTGTCAAATGAATTGCAGGCTTCCTTCAGTGAAGTAAACAAACACCAATTTATTAATTCATTAGAGCATACCACTGTTTATCAATATGTCGAATCAGACAGCTATCCTTCAGTGATGTAAACAAACACCAGTTTGTTAATTTACTGGAGCAATCATTGTTTATCAATGCGTTAAATGAATTGAAAGCTTCCTTTCGTGATGTAAACAAACACCAATTT
This sequence comes from Caerostris extrusa, assembly GCA_021605095.1. Taxonomy (NCBI): domain Eukaryota; kingdom Metazoa; phylum Arthropoda; class Arachnida; order Araneae; family Araneidae; genus Caerostris; species Caerostris extrusa. The sequence continues at coordinate 17,425 of BPLR01006332.1, forward strand.
GCTAAATTCATCGGACGATATCAGTGTTTATCAATGTGTCGAATTAATTACAGGACTCCTTCAGTAATGTAAACAAACAATTTGTTAATTCACTAGAGGATATCATTGTTCATTAATGTGTTGTTGTTGTTGTCGTGTCCCTCATGGAAGGAGAGGGATGCAGCTTCTGTTCTGATGGAGCACCCGTAAGTAGAAGCCTGACTTCTTCTCCGTGACGCTCATACAGTCATAGGAGCCCGGGACCTATTTAAAGTGAATTCAGAACAACTACAAACATCCATGGGACCGCCGGGACTCGAACCCGAAACCCGTGGCACCGAACACCAGAGCGCTAGACACTCGCCCATTCAGGCCCCATTAATGTGTTAAATATAACTTAAGCTTCCTTCATTGATGTAAACAAACATCAATTTCTTAACTTACTAGTAGGTTTTTTTTTCCTTCTAATGCAGCTGGCAAATAGACCGTGATCTTTTTATGCCATAAGGGCTGCACCGATGTTACTCACTTTGCACTACCCAGGGGCGCGTGTAACTTGATGATAAGCCACGGACGCGGAGTAACAATGCCCCTGCAATGCTCTACGATCCTATTAGGACCGGGACCTACGGTTTAAAGTGTATTCTGAACCACTACAAACACCCATGGCAACGCCGGGATTTGAATCCGATACCTGTGGTACCGAGCGCCACTCGGCCATCAGGCCCCAATTTACTAGTAGTAGCTGTTAGGTTTCCAAACCAGGCCTGGTTTCGAAAAATTTATCTGACCACAAGCTCTTGTGCGTATGCTGAGAATGGGCACTGTAAATCTGAAGGTCGGAATGCTCTACGGTTTGGCTCGTGAAGAAATGGAAAGGGTGCGAACTCCAGTGCAACAGTTGAACACAGTTTTTTTTTATGTCTGTATTTTTTTTTAAGATTTAGAAACTATAATGCTTAGAGCTCTAATTTATATTCTTTGAATTCTTTTTTTCTTATCCAGTGGGTAACCAGATATGAGGAAAAAAATTCTTATTAATTATTTTTTTAGTTAAAAAAACTCTTAATTTTTACAATTATTTAATATAATTTTTTATTTTATGATCCGAGTTCTTTGCAACTTTAAGCCATTGTGAATACTTTACAGTAAAAAAATTTTTAAAAATTGCTACAATAGTAATATCTTTTTTTTAGTAGAATAAAATTTTTAAATTTCTATTCGCAATAAAAGATGTGAAAAAATATTTAATAACATTTCAATCTGATAATTTCCACTCTTAAAGATATCAATATCGGTGGATTAGTCAAAATCTCTATATATATCTACCTATCTATATAATCTCTATAATATCTCTCCCTCCCCTACCCCCTAAAAAAGAACCCTTATCGTAACCTTCCCTACTGTATTGTTGTGGGGAGATAACCTTTCAGGGATGATTTTTTAAAAGTGGGACAAAAAAAGATGATTTAATGTTTTTGTTTTACTACGATTTATTCATTTTATATTGATAATTAAAAAAAAAAAAAAAAAAAGGATGAAAAAGATAACAAAGTTCTCACTTGTTGTGGCTGAGCGATAATGGTAATTTTTAAATGAAATGATTTCATACATTCCGGGCATGAATTACTCATTATTATTCCAGTCATTCATTATTAAAAATAAATACATTTAATATATCTGATATTAATGATCTGTTCAAATAATCAACAACAATCGAAATATTACTTTACGCTATTTTTATATTCCTAACCCTAAATACAGTTATCAGTGCTGCCAAACCATAAGATTTGCATTTTTCTTATAAGTAGATTCTATTGTGAATAATTTATTGTCAATTTTTTTTTTTCGTTTTATTAATGATTACTAGTTATAAAAAAATAAATGTCCATATATATGATAGGGCTTCAAGAGGTTAATACTATTAATAAATATTGCTCAGTTTTATTTTTCATCTTCATTGGCACAATAACCACACATGGTGGGCCAATGTCGTCTGCCTACTGGCAGATTTCGAGACAGTAGCTATTGTTTTTTACGGTGTAGGGTGGTCAGTCCTACGTCCAATTCTCTACAATCATATTAGACATGGACCTACGGTTTAAAGTGGATTCCGAATCACCACAAACATCCATGGCACCTCCGGGACTCGAAACCGAAACCTCTGGTACCGAGGGCCAGACACTCTGCCATCTGTTTAACTGTTTAGGTTTTTAAATTCCTATATTTACTATATTATTATATACTAATTTTTATCCTATACTGCCGTTTGGCTAATATACCTACACAGGATAAGTTGTTTTGTTTTCTTATCCTAATCGGTAGGCAGCAACCTCTAGACCAAGTTCAACAACCCGTGTAATCACATGAAAAGGATGGAGTAGCTTTAGTTGTGATGGAGCACCCGTAGAACTTGACTCGCCACCATGACACTGCCTTTTTGTGAGGTAGGGTTGTCAATCCTACACTCAACAGTCATATTAGACCAGGACCTATGGTTGAAACTGGATTCAGAACCACTGCAAACATCTATGGAGCATCTCGAACCCGAAACCTGTGGCACCAAGTGCTAGTCATCGGCCAATAGGCTCAAAGTTTTTCTTAATCTAGGTCTTCAAAAGGTTTTTCAGACAGTATGAACAATGTTCTTCACCATAAGATAAGTGTGCACAAAATAATAATAATAATAATAATAAATTTCAAAAACTTTTTCGACAAAGGCAACGAAAAAAATCTTCAAATTTGTTTCAAAAATAGTTTTTCATTTGATTGTGCTGTAAATATATTTAAAAAAAAAAATAAATGTATTTTTTTCCGATTTCTACTTCGATTAAAACTGCAGTTATGAAAATACTTAGAATATCCAATTCAGAAATTTGATTATATGAATCACGGCGTGGGTATTTCACATCATCAAAGACTTAAAGTTTTTCTATTTCCGTAGAATCTGTTAAAACCACTGTAACCGTAATTTTCCTGTTCTGATGACAGAACCACCACTGAAACAATAGCTTGATTATCGAACGTGAAATATTCATTCATTACATGCTGATTTGAATCTCAATGCTGGGTTACGCATCACCGATATCAACAAACAACACAAAGTTCTGTTTTTTGATTGCTGAGAAGAACAGGATGGTTCCCAGGGGGTGTGTTCGAATTTTCCCTAAGTCCCTCCCCTCCCTGGGGGCTGTTTACACCCTGTTATCGCCAACAGCCTTTCGCGTTATCGGTAAAGGTGAGAGGACACTTGAAGATAAGGTCTCTGTCGGAACCCTTTATAAAGCCGAAGAGAGCAGTACAAGAGTTTATGCGGAATTTCGAATCCTTCCTTTCTGCCTCGAACTACCGAACGCGGTTGTTCCACCTTAACTGTCCTCACCCTCCGTCCTCACACGTATGTGGAAACTCTACCAGCGTCGCCACCTGTGGCTCTTCATAGTGTACAGGTTCTTCTCCAAATTCTATGGTAACTTCAGGGAGACACCGCTGACACTCTGCAACAAGTTGCACCTAATGGTATGTCGAAAAAGTACTTTTTTTTTAAAATGCATCTTTTTTTAAAGAAAATTTAATTTTTCGACCTGTTTGTCCATTGCAGTGAACATTTATTTATTAAGAAAAACAGTCTTTAATTTTGTTGTCCAATGGTTTTATTGTTGCTCATGGTAGCAAAGTGAAAGAAATTTTATTATTGATTCTTAAAATGCATCAACTTTTAATTCAGAAATAATGCTGTATTTAACTCTAAATTTTTAATTCAAGTTGAATATAACTCTTTAGTTCACTGATAATCACAGTTGATATATATAAAAAAAAATATAAAAAAAAAAAAATTTTAAATCAATTCCTTTTTTTTTTCACTCTATTGCAGAAAGTCCTTCATAAATAATTTTCATTCATTTTTTAAGTTTATCTGGCGCCATCTATTGTAGATATATGCAACTTAAATCTAACAAAAACTAAAAAATTAATTTAAATTAATTACTGTGTTAATATTTGAAAAAACTGTATTAACATCAAATGATATCCACTACAAGTTTAAAAAAATGTATTTGAACTTGAGTGGATGAATAAAAAGTATTTTATGAACGATTGAAAATTTAAACAAGATATATATAGGGAGTGTGTGAAGCTAATAGTAGGAATTGAAAAAATTGTCTTTAATTTTGTTGCTCGATAATTTTATTGCTGACACGAGCACTTGGTAGCCAACTGCTACAAGTTATTTCTTAAAAATGCATCAACTTTTAATTCAGGAATAATACTGTCTTTAACTATAAGTCCTTAATTCTCTGATCTCTATTACATTGAACATATATATATATATGCTATTTTTAATTTCGTTGCTCAATTATTTTTTTTTGTTACGGACACTCAGTGGCAAACTGTACGTAATAAAATGACTCCATGTTGTTTTAAAAATTCGTTTTCTTTTAATTCATTCCATTTAAAATTGCCGTCTATTACTCAGGTATTTTATTGTTGAAGGATTAAAAAAAAGCTACCTTCAATGTTATTTCTAATTGGGGTTTATGCGCACTTGGTCGCAAATTGCACACAATGCTTTTAATTCAGGAATAATACTGTCTTTTACTCTAAATCTTTTTAATTCCGTGTTGTTTCAGAAAATACATCTATTTTGTTGCATGCCTTTAAAAACTTATATACAATAACAATAGTCATTTATAATAAAAAAACACTATCTTTAACGATGTTGTTCACAATTTTAAACAAGCCCTTCGATAGCAATTTGCAAACAATTGTATAATTCCATATTGCTTTTAAGAAGTGCATCTACTTTTAATTCATTCTGTTTAAGTCTGATATCCATTACAATGGGCATTTACAAAAGTATCTTTAATGTTGTTGCTCTATAATTCCTTTCGTATCAATAGATCTGGGAAAGGAAATTATGCATAATATTACTTTTTAATGTATTTTACAGGTTCAAATTTTTTCAATTTATTCCTTTCAAACATGGTGTCTGTGACAATAGATTGAAAGTTGTTTAGCGTTAAATGTAATGTTTTAGTGATTTCTTGGAAGAATATTCTTTTGAGTTTCAACAACACTTAACAATAAGAACAGCATATATTTTAGTGATTTCTCGGACAAATTCTCTTTTGAGGTTTCAAGAATAGAATACTTTTTCAATTGTAATTTATTTTCAAATGCTATAATATTTTGGTGAAAAAATAATATATTATATATTAATAATATATTAAATATATTAAATAAAATATATATAAAAATAATGTATAATAAATAAATATATAAATATATATATAAATGTAAATATATAAAAGTAATATATTAAATATTCTATTAAGAATTAATTAAGAATTTTCCATGCTTAAATTAGTGAAACAAAATTAATATTACCAATTACCATTAGAATTGCACTTGATTATCTTAATAATTATCCATTCACAAAGTTGTTAAACGAGTTGTCAAACGTGTTGCATCTCAAGGATTACTTTCATTAGCATAATTATGACAAATGTTTCACATATATTTTGACATACCAGTTGCATCATTGAAACTATCTTTTGATCATTTAATAAATGCAACTGCATAGCAAACCTTATATTATGAAATACATTCTTCGAATTTCGTAATGTTAAATTCATAAGTTTCAGTGATAAGTTTGCATAAGATAACGAAATGTAATTTATATCATTTGGGTTGAATTTGATTGCTTAAGCATTTTTTTCTTGCACAAATTAAATTTTTGTAGTATAATTTTTATACAATAGGAATATACTTATGGAATTATTATTTTAAGATAAGTGGAAGACACTTAGTAGGATTATTCAAATACTTTTCTTTACTGTTATTATGAAATCATTTAGTTATTCTATTATTCAATTTTCGATGCTACTAGATCAATTTTTCTTTTTTCTTAAGATTTAAAAATCGAAATAAAACATTGTATTAGAAAATAATATTTTATAAATAACTAAATAATATAAATAAATAAAATAAAAATATTAATAAAAATAAATAAATATAAATAAATAAATGTAAATAAATTAATAAAATAAATATAAAGAATATAAATAATTAAATAACATTTTAAAAATAACTTTTCGATACAAAAAATTATTTTTATCGAATTTTATTGCTTTTCTTATCTCACTTGGTCGACAGCAACATCTAGAGCAAGTCCAAGAACCCGTGTTTTCTCATGAAAGGAGGGAAGGGGGCAACAGCTTCTTGTTGTGATGGAGCACCCGTAGGTAGAGGTCTGACTTGGCTCCGTGACGCTGAAGAAGGAGGGATTTTTTTAGGAGGAATTATCTCGCATTTACGTATCGTATGGGAGAAAACTCGAAAAAACTCCACCAGGTAGTCCTACTCACGAGGCACGATTCTGAACATTCCAAACGCTATCGAATCTCCTCATTTTTTGAAACAGTGTCAATAACAAAGGCGCCAGTGTTTGGAACCTCAAGTCCAACGTTTATGATTGGCGCACGTTACCACTGAGCCACGAGACGGATCCATTCACAATCTGAAAAAAACGATCATTTTCTATTGGCACTTTAAGGGATGTTTTCTTTTGTATGTTCGACATCATCATCATCATTTGCGCAACAGCCTCATTGTGGGCCAAGGCTGTCTGGATACTGGCAGATTTTGAGACAGGCGATGTTTTGTTTTTATGGTCTAGGGTGGTCAGTCTTACGTCCAACGCTCTGTAGTCATATTAGAGTGGAACCTACAGTTTAAAGTGGATACCGAGCAGCTACACACATCCCTGGCACAGCCAGGACTCGAACCCGCGACCTGTGGCCCCGAGCGCTAGTCCTCGGCTATCAGGCCCCCTTCTGTATGTTAGGTGACTTCATTTGACACTTATTTGTATAACAAACAATAACGAAGGTCAATTAAGAAAAACCATTACTTTCCGGGGTTCGCTTATTAGAGCTAACTACCCCACATTTGCGTCTCATATGGAAGATAACCTGGAAAACTCCATCGGACAGCTTGCCTGTTAGTAGAAGAGCTTATACTCCACCGATTCTCTCCATTTCTGAAAGGAGCCAGCTGCGCTAGTTGCTTAAACAAAGTCAAGCTAAAAAAAAAATTAAACGTAACAATTTGAAGAAAAACGGTCAAAACATATTTTTAATATCAAATAAATGTATTATAAAAGATTAATAATAATATTATTTGCAAATAATGTTACTGATAATTTTTTTCCTCAATTGCGAGTGAAATATGAATTAAAAAATTCCCTAATTTTTTTAAAATATCAATTCAGAATGATTTTATCTTATTTTTAATATAATCTTGATCGCAGAAACTCGTAGCATTGTCTCACAAATTAGATTTCCTGATAATTCAGCTTATATTTTTTTAAATAATAATAATAAAAAAAGTGTTACATTCAATCCTCCCAAAAAAAAAAAAGAAAGGAAAAAAGATAAAATTTAGATTTCCTTTTGCTTCAGCATGTTTTTCTATTGCACCGCGGATTTATCAATTTTATCGGCAAGCTTACATAAAGATTGCAAGTGACTTTGCTAAAATCTTCCAGCCAGACGTACAGATAAAACTTAATAGTGTGAAACCATTGTTATGCTACATGTGAACTGATTTCGCATGTTATTACATAATTGTCAGATTCGAAGCGTAAACGATAAAAAGTCTTGGGCATTTATGAGAAAAGGCAAGTAATAAAAAAAAAAAAAAAAATTTTAAGTCAATTCCAACTTTTTTTTTCACTGTATTGCAGAAAAAGTCCTTTATAAATAATTTTCATTCATTTTTTTTTAACTTTATCTGGCGCCATCTGTTGGTAGATGTACGCAACTTAAATCTATAAAAAACTCAAATTAATGAATGAAATATAATTACTGAATTAATATTTGAAAAACTGTGTTAACATCAGTGTCATCCACTACAAGTACAAAAAAAAAATGTATTTGAACTTGAGTGGAGGAATAAAAAGTATTTTAGGAACGATTGGAAATTTGAACAAGATATATATAGGGAAAGTGTGAGCTAATAGAAGGAATTGAAAAACACTGTAACATTAAACAAATATTTTATTAAATATTTTTCCTCGATTTTATACTCTTGCTTAACTAATTGCTGGTATAAACCGATCATTCTAGCGTTCACATACGTGCAAATTAATCTTTTAATTTTTTTGTGCCTAGATTTGAAACATAATTATCGAAACTTTAAAAAATTGTCATGTCTAACTATGAAATAGCACGATAAATTTGTGGGTTGGAAAGTTCCTCCATTAAGTATGCAAGCATCAGAGACACAGATCCTGGAGTTATTTGTTTTAAATTGATTGCTTGGTGTGTCATTCTACGGTCATTTTTTTGCACACATTAGGCTAATTAGACCGGGACCTATTATTTAACATGAATACCGAACCACACCCAAGCATCCATGCCACCGTCAGAATTCGAACCTGAAGCCTGTGGTTTGGTTTGTCGCTCTGCAGTCATTTTGTGCACACTTTGTGCTAATTAGACCAGGACCTTCTGTGTAACATGTATAGCAAACTACTAACAGACATCCATGCTACTGCCAGGACTCGAAGCTGAAGATCGTGGTACCAAAGGCTAGAGCGCTAACTAATTGGCCTTCAGGTTCGCTAAATTGATTGTGAGAAATGTCTGTGTAGCGTTATTGGTATCTGCTACAAATGTGTTCAATTCCCACGAGTAATCTATTCATGGGTGGAGGTAAAGAGGCGGCTTCTATTGTGATGGAGCACCCGTAAGTAGAAGTCTGACTTTGCCCGGTGTCACTGAGAAAGAGGCAGTGCCTTCCATGCGGACTACCCGCATTTGTGTATCGTATGGAAGAAAACCCGGAAAACTTCCTACAGGTAGTAGGACTCACGAGGCAAGTGGCTGAAGATCACAAACGCCATCGAGTCTCTTCGTTTTTTGAAACAGTGTCTACAACATAGCGGCCAGCGGATTGTTCAGACCTCACCAGCGGCGCACATTGTCACTGAGCCACGACTCGGGCTCTGCTACAAGTCCGTGTTTTAAATAACTCATGTCAAATGAAATATCACAGCAACAAACAAACGTCTTTAATATATTTTTTCTGAAATATGTTTCTTATTCCTTGCAGGTCGTCGAATTCTAAGCGTCGACAACGCCACGTCGTCGGGAGATGGCGGCGGACTTTTGGTGCCGAGTTGCATCCCTCCCTCCCTGGATGAATTTCCCGACGACTTCTTCACGCAGGAGCAGCGCATGCGGGGAGGGCTCATCGTCCACGCCCTCATCATCGCCTACATATGTTTGATGCTGGCGATAGTGTGCGACAAGTACTTCGTACCATGCCTCAAAGTCATGGCTTCATGTGAGTGTTCACCCTAACTCAGAAGAAATAATCCTGTTATCATTATTGCTGTTATTATTTTGCCAAATACCGGTTATTTTCATTGTTTTCAATTTATCATTGATCCTGGGTAATGCTGAATTCGCTATTTGAATGTCAAATGACCTCTAGATCAAGTGCCTAGGTTTCCAAAGGCATATTATATTAGTTTCTTTATTATTTTTTGTTATAAAATTGTGGCCGTTAGTGATTTAATTGGGAATATTAGTTTCTTTACATTTATTGTTATAAAATTGTGAATATTAATTTAACATTTATTGTTATAAAATTGCGAACATTAGTGATTTAATTGTGAATATTAGTTTTTTAACATTTATTTTATAATATTGTTTAGCATTAGTGATTTAATTTTTTAATATTGGTTTCTCTAATATATATCGTTGTAAAATTATGAACGTTAGTAATTTAATTGTGAATAGTAGTTTCTTTAACATAAAATTGTGAACATTAGTGATTGCATTATGAGTGTTACTCTTTTTTAACATTTATTGTTATAAAATTGGGAACATTTGTGATTTAATTGAGAGTATCAATTTCTTTAACAGTTATTGTTATAAGAGTGTGAACTTTAATGGTTTAATTGGGAATATTAGTTTCTTTAACATTTATTGTGAGTTATGTAGTCATTTTATCTTTTCTTAAATTTGAGCAATTGTGCAAGAAAAGTTTTTTTTTTTTCGAATTTAAAGTAATATTGATAAGTATTAAATGAACAATATAGTAAAAATAAATAAAAGGCAATTTTTTATAACTGTTTTTTTTATTAAAAAATTTTTGTATAGGAAATTCTTTAAATAAATTCATAAATATTCATATGGTTATTATATATATATATACAGTTAAAAATTGCTAATTTTTTAATAATAGTTTTAATTCTCTTATGATATGTTTAATTATAAATACCTAAAGGAATATTTTGATATTAAAACGATATTAAATCATGTTAAATAGATCATGTTAAACCGATTTTTAATAATTATTTTTGTTCATTGACAAAGTGTTAAATTATACATTCATAGCGTATACATGCTGAATTATACATTCATTTCGTATATTCCTGCTTTTTAAAGAGTTCAAAAACTGATGGCCAATTCTGTTGCAGATTTCAAAGTCCCCACAGACATCGCCGGCGCCACCTTCATGGCCATCGGAGCTTCCTCCCCCGAGCTTTTCTCATCAGTCATAGGTGAGTTGGAAAAAAAACTAAGCATCCGGAGACGGTGTCCGGGCAGTCCCATATCCTCAATTAATTCCATGAATATGTCCAGGATTAAAAAACTTATTGAATAGTTATCAACGCCGGGGTATATCTGTTAGTTTCGTCATAGAATAATGATGTATTCTTAAATGATAAAGCAAGCCCAGATATCACTGAAAATATATTTTTTATTTCATTATTTAGTGTTATCATTTCATCATACGATGAAACATGCGTTAATTTAATCAATGTGCTTTCGCAATCGTTTCTCCTTACGTTCTCCTTCCATTTTATTTATTTCTGTTTACTTGTATTTATCTCGAAACTTTTTCTTAAACTCTGTTTCTTAATTATTTTTATTTATATATAAATTAAACATAAATAAAAGAATAAAAAAATAAAAATAAAAACCTTCCTCATTTTGTTCAGATTACTCCAAAACTTTAGATGTATCTTTCTTTTAATTTTTATATATATATATATATATATATATATATATCTGGGCAAGTCACCGTCTTTAACTGCTTTGTTTTTCAATGTATTATCTCATAACTTCAAAGGACTCCAATTCAAGATAGAAGCTAGCGGCTGCTTTGCGCCAACACAAATTGTCGTCATATGACGAAACAGAATCCTATATGAGTTTTATAGCATTTTCATATGAACAGTATATAATTTTGTCTTGTTTTTTTTTTTGTCGCCAAATGACGTCGTCTTTAAGTATTTTCATACCACCAGATGGCACCAGTCGCTATGTATTTATCAAAAAAATAGGCTTCTAAAAAGTAACTGATAATTGAATAATTATGGTAAATAGTGAACTGTAGAATCTGGTTAAATGGAACATATCCAGTTGGTAAAATAATAAAACAAAAGATAACCATTATCTAATCATTTAGTTGTCATCATAACAAAAATAAATTCCATTGTCAATTAAATTATGACACGGCTAAAGAAAATATAATAATTTTAAATTTCATAAGCAGAAAAAAGAATCAAAAGTCTCTCTATTATAAAAACTAACTCTTATTTTTCAATTGAAAAATAACACCATGATAATAATGAACTGCTAGCAAATTTCTATGCAGAATTCAGCATACGAATATGAAAACAACACATGAAAAATTAATCACAATCGCAAATGCAAAACATTCAATAACGGTTAAAAAAAAAAAAAAAAAAAAACAATAGACGCAACCGATAACATCACCAGGAGCAAAGTATTCTGCATGGAAGAAGATTTATTATACATATAAATCTTTAAATGATTTAAATGTGAATAAAAACACATAGGAAAACTATGATGTCATTTCGCATAGGTAAAAGAGAACAATAGGGGCCTGATGGCCGAGTTGACTAGAGGTCTGGCACTCGGTGCCACAGATTTTGGGTTCGAGTCCAGTCGGTGCCATAGATGTTTATAGTGATTCGGAATCCACTTTAAACTGTAGGTCTCTGTCTAGTTGGGCGAAGGGCTGACAACCCTACCATGTAAAATGAAAAACATCTCGTCTCGAAATCTGCTGATTGACAGACGGTTTTGGCACCCCGTAGGGCTGTTACGCCAATGAAAAAGAAGAAATAAATCATTAGAAACAAACATAAACTATATTAAAATTGACGGCTACTATTTGTTGGGGCCTATTGTATAGTTAAAAAACAAGTAACAAAATATTTCCACAGATTTTTTTCTTCTAGTTACCAGATAAAACAATTCATAAAAAAAAATCAAGTCCAAAATTAGGCATTTAAGATTACAGAAATACAAACAGATAGATAAATATGCTTTTATATATAGAGAGAGAGAGAGTGAGAGATTAATCGTAAAATAAAATATTTTACAACTTTTTATTTTTTTTTATTAAGTGCACTGAACTAAGTACAAAGCTATATAAAAAAATGAATTCTTTTATCATAACTACCAATAATTTCCAATGTTTATGGTGTGTTCGAATAGATTACTCCACTCAAACAATGCATTTATCAATTTTTGGGATTTATTTTTGTTATGATGTCAGATAAATGATTAGATAGTGGTTTTTACTTTGGTTTTATTCTTTTATTTCAACTAGATATGTCTCATTTAACCAGATTTTACAGTTTCCTATTCACACCTCGTAGTAAATTTGAAAAAAGAGATAATTACCTTCTATTATCTTTATTTTTTTTGATCTTTTAATAAGTTTTTACAAATTTAACAACACAATGAAATTAAGTATAACATTTACAAGTGCAGTCATATGTACATGTATATAAAAATTATAATTCCACAATAATAATTTGAAAAAGATATGGGAAATATAGTTCTGAATCATTATGGTTTTTTAAATAAGAAAAACAGTTTTTTAAAAATTAATTCAATGCATTTGCCCTTGAGTTTAAAATCTTTAATGGAGCATAAACACTTTGAATTTGAATTTTAAATGAAAACAAGTAACATATAAAAAAATTTTTAGGTGAATTCTACTTTTTTTTTTCACTATATTGCAGAAAGTCCTTTACAAATAATTTTCATTCATTTTTTTAAATTGATCTGGTGCCATCTATTGGTAGATACATGCAACTTAAATCTAAAAAAGAAAAACAACTAAAAATTATTAATTAAATTTAATTACTGAATTAATATAGGAAAAACTGTATTAACATCAAGTGTCATTCACCACAAGTTTAAAAAAATGTATTTGAACTTGAGTGGATGAATAAAAAGTATTTTATGAACGATTTGAAATTGGAACAACATATATATATAGGGAGAATGTGAGCTAATAGAAGGAATTGAATAAATCAGAGCCTTAAAAATTAAAAAAAAAAAGTATAACTGTATAGTAAAAAAAGCAAATAAGGACATAATTATTGAAGCATTTGCGAGTTTATTTTTCAACATTATATATATATTTTTCTTCTTGTTAAGATACGCTTATAAATATGAATGATTTATTTATTGTTTTCTTTCAGGAGCTTTTGTGACCGAAGGTGACATTGGCGTGGGTACTGTGGTCGGTTCTGCGGTCTTCAACATCCTCGCTGTGACCGGCGCGGCTGGCTTCGCCGTTGGATCTTCGGTGAGACAATCATTTCTAATACAATATTTTACGTATTTGTTACAACGGTAGCTCTCTAAAAGTGGATTTCCACCAGATATTAAAACCTCATGTCATAGAACTGTCGCCAATCTGATACCTAGATATTCTGTTCATTTTAAACTTAAAATAGTAAAAGCCCTGATTATTTAACTACAAAATATTTGTAGAAGGAATGTAGTAGCTACTAGTATGTAGTAACTCGTTCAGCTACTTTGAAGTTATTTTACTGCAAAGTAACTGAATGTGTATTAATTAATTATCATTACATTTTTAAAACACATGTTGGTTAATTACAAATAATTTTAATGATTATTATATTATTTATTTTTATAATTTAAATACAGTTCATATGAAATAGATGGAATAAAAACTTTTCATACATACCTAAATCAACCTTTAACACGTAATTGCTAACAAGCTAATCGAATGTAATGCTGCAGCTAGGCTTCCTCCTACACACTGGCAAGAGCGGCCCCTGTAGCATTCAGGAGAAATGGTTAGTCAGCTCGGAGACTCTCACCTGAGAGGAAGTAGAGCGGTAGAGAGCTAGCCTGCTCAACCGCTGAGAAATGTTTAGTTGATCTACAATCTCTCACCCCGTGAGGAAACATATTTAGCGCAATTCTGCGTATTAGTTGCACTACAGAATCTCATTCGGTGAGAAAGTATATTTTACACACCCTGCGCGTAGCCGAGTTTCGGGATTTCGACTTAGAAGTGGAGTCCTTCCACGAATCTATAATTATCTGTCTTTAAATGTGTTAAATATTGTATGTATGTAGTGTTTGAACGTGTGAAAATAAAAGTTGTGAGTTCTGCAACCTGTGTCTCAAGTATCTCAACATAGCCACACCCAGTTACAATTCTGTACTTTGTTTCGCACTTCTAGCAATTAATGTACGCAAAATGTTTTAAAAAGTGTTTAACTTAACTTGAGGTGGATTTCCACTGGATACTAAAAGCTCATGTCATAAGAAAGTTAGCCAGTCGGAAGCCTAATATTCTGTTAATTTCTAGCATACAATATTAAAGGTCCTGATTAGTTCACGACGCGTTATTTATAGTAAGAACTGAAATGTGTTAATTGGGAAATTATAATTTGAAATTATAATTTGAAATTATAATTTGAAACACATATTGGTTAATTACAACTAATTTTAATGATTTAAAAACTTTATTTTTTGTAATTTAAATGTATCTGTGAAATAGATGGAATAAAAAAAAAACTTTCCAAAAATAGCTCAATGATTAACTCATAATGGATGTTCCAAAATTCACGCAAGAAATCTTGCCTAAATTTTGGGATACACGAGGTCTCATTTCACAATTTGTATAGTTTAAGGTTTCTAATTTAATGTGAGTCACAAAATAAGCACAAGATTTCTTGTGGGACTTTTTGGACATCCTTTATCAGCTAACGAGTTACTAACGAATGTAATGTTTCAATATTAGGTTTCGAGTTTCTAACAGTTAATGTCGACAAAATCATTTAAAAGTGTTTAACTTAATTTTAGTTCAAATCGTTTATTGGGTTGAGGGAATTATTTTCCTTAAGGGAATTAATAATTAAGTTATAATAAATTAAAAATGAGTTAATGCTATAATTAATAAATTATAAAATTCAATTAAAGTCAATAAAGGTTATAATTAAATAATTAAACTCAATTAAAGTGAATAAATGTTATAATTAATAAATCATTAAATTCAATTAAAGTGAATAAATGTTATAATTGATATATTATTAAACTAAATTAAATTGAATTAATGCTATAATGAATAAACTATTAAAATCGATTAAATTGCATTAATGTTATAATTAATAAATCATTAGATTGAATTAATGTTATAATTAATATATTATTAAATTCAATTAAAGTGAATAAATGTTAAAACAAAGTATATTATTTTTAACGAATTGTAAACAATTGTTTATTTGTTTACTTTCTTTTGTCAACAGGCGGTTCAGTTGGATCAGTACCCAATCACCCGTGATTGCGCAATGTACATCGTCACAATCAGCACACTTGTTGTTATAATACATGACAATGTCGTCACTTGGTAAGTTTCATGTATTATCACTATGTATTACACTAATGAGATCACAATTTCTTCCGTGGCAGTAATTGTTTTCAATTATTAAATTCTTTCTCAAAGACAGTTGCAATTTCCCATCAGTTATTTTCATTCATTAACATTTAAATTAATTAAATAATAATTTTATATTAAAAGCAAGTTTTAATTTAAAATTCCTTATAAAGAAAAATAATCTTTAATCAACATTTATAAAAAACATACAACTTAAAAATTTCAGTTAAAATTGTGTTAAAATATTAAGAATGGTAATTTGCATTTTGTACAGTCGTACATCTTTTAATCTGTAAAATGAATATAATGAATATGAATTGTATTTTATAATGTCAGAAAACCATGTAAATGATAAATTTTGGGGGAAGATGTTTTTATGTCCTAAAATAATAATGTTATAAATTTCTTAATAAATGTATTTGTAAAATCATAATATACAGCTAAAAATATAACAAAAAAAAAAAAAAAACTTTTTATATCTAGCATGACAATTTGAGTAAAGTTAATGAAATATAAAGACACATTTTATAGAATGAAATTTCATTTCAAAAAAAAAAAGTTTTTAAGAACATAAGAAAAAAATGTAACATTATATCATTTAAAAAATCTTTAATATCACTTTTTAATCTTTATAAAATAATAATTAATGATAATTAAAGAAAAACTTTTAATTTTTTAATTAGCTTTAAACTTTAATTATTAACTTTTAATTTATTAATTTTTTTTAACTTTTAATTCAGCCTTAATGTTTATTTCTTAATTAATTAAAGAATTAAACTTTAATTCTTTAACTAAAAATTAAAAAAAAACTTTAATTCTTTAATTACGCTTAAACTTTAAATATCAAATT
>BPLR01006333.1:0-188088 GCA_021605095.1 Caerostris extrusa
TCTTTGGGAAACGTTCGTTCCATGCCATTCTGACTGATTAATTTACGTTTGAATAAAATAGCTTAAGCATTTAAGTTCCTTTCTTTCTGTTGTCTTCTTTTAATTGGATTATATTATTACCCTTATATTCCTATGATTAATTGCTTTGAAAGAATGAAAAGTAAATGAGCTTAAGCAATTTTATTCAAACGTAAATTAATCGGATTAGATGGAAGACGTTTCCCAAATGAGAAAAAACTTTATAGCTTACAAGTAATTGCAGTTTTTTCCCTTGCATTCAAATATATATTATATTTAATGTACTCAACGCTTGAAAACGCTTGTTTTTTTACATTAGTTTTTAACTAAAGTAAATGTAATCCATAGGTAAATTTTTGGTAACTTCTAAAAATATCGATAATTTTTATATTTATGTTAAACGTAATATATATTTGAAAGTAAAAAATAAATAAAATAAAAATACAGCTACTTTGTGAGCCTAAAAAGTTTTATTCTGTTTGGGAAAAAACGTTCATTCCATACCATTCGACTGATTAATTTACTTTCAGAATAAAATGGCTTAAAAGCATTTCATTTAGTTTTCCTCCTTTTCAAAGCAATTAATTATAGGAATGTAATAATGTGATAAAATTAACAAGATAATAAAATGACAAGTAAATAAAATGAATGAAAAGTAAATATCCTTAAGACATTTATTCAAAGTAAATTAGTCAATCAGAATGGTGGAACGAACGTTTCCCAAACAGAAAAAAAATTAGACTTACAAGCAGTTATTGTATTTTTATTTATTTTTTACATTCAAATATATATTACGTTTAGCAAAATATAAAATTTTCAATATTTTCAAAAATTACCGAATTTTATCTATTACAGTATTTATTTTAATTAAAACTAATATAAAAATGTTGTTTTTAAGCGATATTTATTTATTAAAAATAAAACAACAATTGAAATGATCATTCAAATCTAATTAACTCCAATTTCTATATCAAAACAAAAGAAATTTTTAAATATAAATTGTTCGAAAAGAATCGATTTGAATAATAACCGAACACAAGTTAAAAATTCATATAAAGTGCACGAATGTAAATGGAAACTTCCATCCTCGCTAAAATTTCACCTATCTATTCATTAACTGAAATAAAAACATAAGAAGAATTCCACCAAACTGCAACATAATAGTTTACGAGACCTAAACAACAATGCTGTAATCTGTCATTGGATAATGTGGTCGACCTAAACGATGCATCTTAGACATGAAAAAAAAAATGGATTTTTACCTTCGTCTGTCGAAACAATCATTACATGTCTGGTTTTGTTTTGAAATGGTAGCAAAGCAGCTGAAACATTTCTTGGAACCCTGACTTAAATATTGAAAACACCTGTCTTCACTCTTAGCTGGCATTGCGAAAACAGAGACAATTTCGTAGAAAATATTTTACTGTCGGTTGTTATTATTATTGTTTTTTTTTTTCATTTATTTAGAAATATTTTTTTCAATACCTCTGCATTCCTTCCAAAGAAGATTGAAAGTGTTATCGTGTTTCTTTCAGAAAGGATGTATTTGGTTATGAAATTTTGATTTATAAATGCATTTTTTCTCCTTTATTGAAATTTCACCTGAAAATATAGATCTCTCTTTTATTAAAAGGATTGGAAAAATTTGAACAATTTTCTTATGATGATCAATATCTAAAATTGTAAAAATTTATACCAATATTAAAAAATATCGTCAAGTAATTATGGCATCATTGTTTTTATATAATTTTCGATATTTTATTAACACTTGATTGATAAATCTGTTAATATATTGATTATTTTTATTATGGCAACACTATTTCGGTATCAGTGATAATCCTTTTTTGGGGTCTGATGGCCGTGTGACAACATAAATCCGTTAATCTGTTGATTATTTTATTATGGCAACACTATTTCGGTATCAGTGATAATCCTTTTTGGGGTCTGATGGCCGAGTGACAACATAAATCCGTTAATCTGTTGATTATTTTTTTATTATGGTGACAACATAAAATCCCGTTTCTGTTGATTATTTATAATCACTTTTTTGATACGTTAATCTGATGGCCGAGTGACAACATAAATCCGTTAATCTGTTGATTATTTTATTATGGCAACACTATTTCGGTATCAGTGATAATCGCTTTTTTGGGGTCTGATGGCCGAGTGACAACATAAATCCGTTAATCTGTTGATTATTTTATTATGGCAACACTATTTCGGTACCAGTGATAATCCTTTTTGGGGTCTGATGGCCGAGTGACAACATAAATCCGTTAATCTGTTGATTATTTTTATTATGGCAACACTATTTCTATTTCGGTACCAGTGATAATCCTTTTTGGGGTCTGATGGCCGAGTGACAACATAAATTCGTTAATCTGTTGATTATTTTATTATGGCAACACTATTTCGGTATCAGTGATAATCCTTTTGGGGTCTGATGGCCGGTGACAACATAAATCCGTTAATCTGTTGATTATTTTATTATGGCAACACTATTTCGGTATCAGATGATAATCCTTTTTGGGGTCTGATGGCCGAGTGACAACATAAATCCGTTAATCTGTTGATTATTTTATTATGGCAACACTATTTCGGTATCAGTGATAATAATCTTTTTGGGGCCTGATGGCCGAGTGACTAGTGCTCTGCCGCTCGGTGCCATAAGTTTCAGTTTGAGTCCCGGCGGTGCGATAGATGTTTGTAGTGGTTCGGAATCACCTTTAAGCCGTAGATTCCGGTCTAATATAACTGTAGAGCGTTGTGCTGCCTATGCAGTAAAAAAAAAAACATCTGTCTCGAAAATATGCCAGTAAGCCGGCCTTGGCCCCACCATGGGCCTGTTGCGTCAATAAAGAAGATGTTCCAATGCTTTTAGAAAATATTTCAAAAAGTATTTGCGCGCATTTGTATGGGAGAAAACACAAAAAGTTTCGATTTAACGGTCCAAATGATGCGCGAATATTTGAAAAAAAAAAATCATATTTATTATATCGTCTACTTGTTTTTCATGCACAAATGGTTCTACATTTCTGTATTGTTTGGGGGCAAATGCGGAATATTTTAAACGTTCAGAAACGATGCGTGAGTACTGGTCAAACATGCCCACAAAATCTGCACGTACTAACCGACTGCTGAGCCAATGGGGCATATGGAAGAATTTAAAAAAATAGTTCATATTTTTCCTTTTTTTCTTTAACTTTGTAAATGCCATACTTATCATAGATATTCCATTTATCATATTTAATGTCTATGTCCTATTTATAGTATTAAGTACTGTATATTAAAATATACACTATATTTTAAGTATACATGATGTTATCATAAAAAAAGAATTTAAATTGTTGCACCATATACATTTCATTACATACTATAAATAATGAATGTCATTAAAAATTTTAATATTGCAGTATGAAAACACAAAATATTGAATTATTTTTCTTGTTTAGAGTTGGAATCTTTATTATGTCTTTTATCTTGATTTATTACAAACATCTAGATTAATTCTTTTTGCATGCAATATGTTATTACGTAGTTGTGCGTGTCTAATTCTCGGTGTCCGAGAGTGCGGGGGAAGGACATCCCATGAATAATCTACTCATGAATGGAAGTCAGCCTCTGTTGTGAGGGAACACCCGTAGGTAGAAGTCTGACTCGGTTCCGTATCGCTGACGAAGGAAGCAAATGCCTTCCTGGAAGACATTTAGGAGAACTACCCATTATTGCCGTATCGTAGGAGAGAATACCCAGAATATTCCCACCAAGTAGTCAGACTCACGAGGCAAGATGCTGGACATCACAAACACCATCGATTCTCCTCCTTTTTTTAAACAGTGTCAATAAAAAAAAAAAATAATAAAGCCGCTAGCAGATTGAATTTCAGCTCCAATACTCACCAGAGGAGCACGTTGCCCCTGAGTCACGAGTCGGGCCGCTATTTTGTAGTATATTGAATATTCGTTTAATCAATATTCGAATATTTTTTAATAAATACAATCAAAATATGTAGATCATTATTAAAAAATTATCTTTTAAACTCTCCAAAGATTATAACTTTTAAACAAGACATTTTTTTTTACCATTTTTAAGTTAAAATTAATACGTTTGTTATTCTGTAATAACAATAACAAAACTAAAAAGTTTCCAAAAAATGACCTTAAAAGGTCAACTTAGGTTAACCTAAGCTAACTTACTTTTGATCTTTAATCAAAATCAGTTTAATTTTTTACTATTAACATGCACATAAAAATTTAAAATACTATTCAGTATCTTGACACTCATATGATACATAATAAAAGCGTAAAAGAAACATTTGAAATGAAAATTACATAAGCGTTATATACACGGTAATAATCAAATACTCAACTGCAGATCAGTTCATAATTAGAATGTCACTGAACACAATTGAAAAGTTAAATACTAGAAATAAATTTACTATTTCTTTTTTATTCTTTTCTGTTACAATTCGAACCATCTACGAAAATGGGCACTTGAAACAAAAAAAAAGATCATTTCAAATTGTCAGAACCTGCACTTTATATAATTATAAGTCAGTTTAATTCACACTTCAATACCCAATCGATTTTATTTTGCATAGCTGCAACATTTTTAAGAAATGTTTACGGGTAAACGAATAATTCAAAATTGCAATTCTACAAAATTCCATCAGTTAAAATGCAATGTAGACAATAAAATAAAGTACATTTAACACCATTAAGTTTGAATTCACTTACCACACACTATGTATATATATATCGACATACATATTATGACAATCGTCATAACTGCCCTTATTTCCTAAACAGTGTTATCATTACATTACATGATTGTCATTTGTCACACTGAAAGTGTTTATATAAATGACGATTAGCAACAATATGATTACCAAATTGTTGTTGTTTCTTATCCCACTTGGTCGACAGCAACATCTAGACCAAGTCCAAGAACCCGTGTGGTCTCATGGAAGGAGGGAAAAGGGGATGCAGCTTTTATTGTGATGGAGCACTCGTAAGTAGAAGTCTGACTTGACCGTGACTCTGAAAAAGAGGGCAGCTCCTTGCGGGAGGAATTTTAGGGGAACTACCCCGCATCTGCGCATCGTATGGGAGAAAACGCGGAAAACTCCCAACAGGTAGTCTGAATATCGAGACAAGATGCTGAACATCCCAAACGTCATCGAGTCTCCTAATTTTTTTTGAAACAGCATCTACAACAAACCCGCCAGCGGATTGAAATTTAGGCCCGTGGTTCAGTGGCGCACGTTGCCACTGAACCACGAGTCGGGGCAAAAACAGTGGATACCGATTCGATCCCTATTTGCTTAATCAGTATCCTCTAAATTAACGTGAAGAATAACGTGCGCTTTGACAACATGATTTACTATTGTTGCAAGAGATATAGGTATTTCTCAATTTTTACTCTCACGTATAACATAAATGTTACCTAATTATAATAAGAATAACCTCATTTTTGAAAGCACCTTAACTATAAAATAGGATATCTGTGTAACATCCTGAGTAATGTTAAATGTGCTACCAATCTATGCAATAAGACGAATGATTGACAAGACAAGTGGACAGCAATAGAAAAATATTTCGACGGAATTATTGAAGAAAAATATAATTAAGGCATATTTTAGAATAATTTAATTCCAATGTTGTAATTCAAATAAAAAAAAAATTTATAATGAAACAAAAAAAAAAATTTAAAATAAGAATAATTAATATTAATTATAAATATTTATTAATTCTGTATTAACAAAAAATATTAATTATTAATTTTATAAATTAAAATATTTATTAATTTAATGTTTAGTAGCTTTTTAATAATTTAAATTAATTTTACGTTCATATTTTTTTTAATTTTTAATAAAACTATTATAAAACTAAATATGTATATTACATATAAAATATTTTTAAGCTGTTTTATTTCTTTTCAAAATTTTAAATTCGTATTCAATATCCTTCTCTGTTCTAATCTCCATTTTGATATATATATATTTTTTTAAATGTTTTTTTTAATCAAAAATGGAAATGATATTTCCCTTCCTTTTATAAAATGTATTCCAATTAATTATTGTAAAATAATATGATTAATATGATAATTTATAATTAGTCACCTAATTCTTATGTTATTTTTATTCACACTTATGATCTTATCATTTATTTTATAAGCAACTTACCATAAAAGTCATATAAAATTTAAATAAAAAAAAACTTATTACAATTCTATTTCCATTACTTCCCTATATTTTAAGGAAGCCGTTCATTCTTAACACCTACCTATTACACAAAAAACAAATCGATGTAATACTTAGATATCGATTTTTTTTTTCGTATCGTTTTAGAACGACAAGTTTATTTATAAAGATTTTAAGAAAAATTCGTATCACCGAAATGGCAGCAGCGTGTTAAAAACGTAATCGTTTGCAAATCAACATTTGATAGCCTGTTCTAATTCCACAAAGCCGTTCCGTCGTCGCTATAGTAACCGGGAGAGAGAGGAAGAAAGAAAAAAGCGTGCCGTTCGACCCAATTTTGAGGAAATAGTTCGACCAACTGTTATTGCTTTGCAAACGATATACCAAAACGTTTCTACGAAATGGCAAGTGGCAACAGCTGGGAAAGAATTAAGTACGGTGGGAGTAATGAAAGTATTTTCGCTTTTTGTTACAGAAATGGAATTGTAATGATATAAAAAAAATGTATCTCAATATTACAGCCACATTGTGCTGCCATAATTTCAAACTAATGCACGCAGTGGCATGTTCACCCTTCTACAACTTGGAAGATGTTTTCCAACCTACAGATTTTTTGCTCTCAAGTCGCATAAATGCAGGTGATAATAAAAGTAAATAATTACATTAATCATTTTTAAATTTAAGAAAATATATCTTGATATTATAAATCTACAGAATTTGTGAATAAGGCTGTAAATGGATTTAGAAAATATTTGCTTGATTTTAAATCTTTAAATTATTGCAATTCTGGGGACAGCTCATTTTCGAAATTTCTCTTTAAATTTATAATATAATGAAATAATAAAATAGAATATTAAATATGTTAACTTACGAATAGTAATTGTATAGCATCACAAACTGTCTTGAAGTTCGCAGCATAAACTGAGTTGAAGTTTGATAAATTAAACAAAAATAACAATAAGATTTTTTATTATTATTATTTTATACACTTTATTATTTCATAATAAAAAAAAAAAATATTTATTAAGAAAATGATTAAATTTTTCAAATGAATTAAATTAAATAACATTCTTTTAAATCACGTACGAGTTATTAATTTTTTGTTCAATAGAAATAAATTTTTTTATTTGATTTTTGTTCTAAAAAAATAAAGGTTTTAATTTTTGGTTTTATCTTTTCTCGATGGCAACACTAAAATAAAAATTTATTTCGTGAATTACAGAGTGAATTAAATATTTTTGTGTGGTTCTTTCGACATTTCATTGATTTCAGAAATGATTTTTTTTTCTCTTTCTAAAACACAAATATTTTAGATCAACGATCTGTAAACACAATTCGTGATCGTACAGGCAGCATTGTTGTAGTTCCTTCTTTCAGAAAGGAGGAGACTCGATGGCGCTTTTTTTTTTTTTTATAAGAATTGATAACTAAGCATATGTACTGCCTATCTAGTGACCTAATGGTAAAATGTACAACTTACATGCATGTTAAAGCGATTATGTTCAAATCCCGTGTCCGCTCGTTTGGGTATCGGTATCACAAACGAAGAGCGCAAGCGTTTCACATTGATGGTGAGGCGTTTCACATTGATGGTGGAAGGCGTTTCATTGATGATAGTTCATCCTTTTCTGTCTGCCCCCACGCAAATGTGGGACAATTATTCCTAAAAGGCATCGCAGAAAGCAACATTTCTCCATAGTTAGTCGGGGCACATATATTAATGGAGTTTGAGACATCCGATGTAACGAAAAAAAAAAATAGAATGAGAATAAGATTTAAAAAAAAAAAATTCTTTTTATGATCGGTGAGTAATTACGTGGGGCCTGATGGCCGAATGACTAGAGCTCTGGAGCTTGCAGGTTTCGAGTTTCGGCGGCGCCATGGATGTTTGTAGTGGTTCGGAATCCACTTTAAATCATAGATTTCAGTCTAATATAACTGTTGCGCGTAGGGCTGAATATCTACTAGTAAAAGAAAAAAATCTCCCGTCTTGGAATCTGTCAGTAGGAAGACGGCCTTGGCCCACCATGGGGTTTTTGCACCAATGAAGAAGAAGAAATTAATTACGCATATTAAAGGTTGAAGATGTAAGTTCGAAATGTAGTAAGGTTTATGTAGTGGCCTTTTTTCATGGGTTCATTTGAAATGTTACAAATTGTTGAGCAAGTGTGGTTTTAGAATGACTGTTTATATTGCTCATAAAGAAAAGAAAAAGAGGTGAGTTAAAGTCATAAAGTAAGAGGAAAATAATTTACAATTTTTAAACTTTTTAACAAACAATTTACGAAATCTTTTACTAGATTCAAAATTACAAGGAAAAAAAATTAAATACGTTGGCAGCCCTTTCTTCCCTGTATTATTTTAATAGAAAATTTAAAAAAAAAAAATACAGAAAAGAAATTTGAGAAAAAGTGCGAGAAATATTTAAAAAACAAAAGGATTCCTTTTAGACAAATTAGCATATTTTCGCAACACCGTCTTGCAAATGATACTAATTAACCAATTTAATATTAATTAGTTACTTGATATTCACTTCAGAGGTGGTTTTAATTAAAAAGAGGCTTTCTTGAGAAAGTTCGAAACAAAGAAAACCTCTCAGAAAAATCATTCAATATGCTAAAAATACGAATTCAAAAGAATTAAGCACAGAATAATTCCAACACCGAAGAAAATAATAATTGCAATTTACATTTAAAATACATGCAAATGTTTTTCTTCAATATGCATCCCTTTATAATGAAAAAAAAATTAATGGGAATTTTTTTCAATGTACAAATATTAATGATTAAAATTAGACTGGACGATGCCGTGCTGTCGACATTACACATTATATCGTACTGCACAAATCGATATATATAGTGTATATATATATATATATATATATTTCGATAGACTTTCTTCAGAACTTTATAAGTACATTTTTATAGACTTCTACTGATTTCCATAATGTCTTGTTTTTTCATCTTATGCTTTCCCAATTTTTTTGAATTTTGGTATTCTGCAGTATTTACATAATCTAGTATGTAAATGACATACACTGTAGGATGACTCACGATAAAAGTTTCATCCATTCAGACCTTGAATGAATTTTTCTGGGCCCTTTCTTATCTTTTGATTCTTGTATCTCTATGTTTTGATAGACGTGAGTAAAGGAATAGTTCCCAGTTCCTCTTTTTATACGTATAGTCTCGTGTAATATACAATTGTGTAATTATACACAGTTAAGACCTAGGCTACTGTTAATAAAACGTTTTTTGACAAACATTATATATATATATATATATATATATATATATATATGGCGCTCGATGCCACAGGTTTCGGATTCAATTCCGGGCGGTGCCATGGATGTTTGTAGTGTTTCGGAATTCACCCTAAACCGTAGGTCCCGGTCTAATATGACTGTAGGGCGTGGGGCTGACAGCCCTACCCCTTAAAAGAAAATGTATCATATTTTGCAATCTTCCAGTAGGCAAACAGTCTTGGACTCTTCATTTTGAAATGATTTAATGAGCAATGTTTAAATATATCTTTATGTTCAATAGCTAAATATATATTTGCAACGGTCAAGTATGCGTTTATTAAAAACAAATCCACGTGCCTGAATCAGAATTTTATTTTTTCATTTCGTTTGTTAAAAACTGATTGGTTTGGTTTGGTTTAGTTTGTCGCTCTACGGTCATCTGCTGTCTCACGAGGTCTTACAGACCGGGGACCTACAGTTTAAAGTGTTAACAGTTACAGTTTAAAGTGTTAACAGACCTACAGTTTAAAGTGTTAAAGGACCTACAGTTTCCGAACCACTACAAACATCCATGGCACCACCGGGACTCGCACCCGAAACCTGTGGTACCGAGCGCCAGAGCGCTAGCCACTCGGCCATTCAGGCCCCCACTGATTGGTAGTCAGTTAATAAATTAATAATAATAATATTTTTGTTTATTTTAGAACTGTATTTATTTTAATTGCATTTAAAAATAATTAAAATATTAATTATGTTTAGATATATTTTCTGGTGTTCTGACGTTAATATTTATTTTATATTTAATTATCTCTTCGTAAATTACACAAAATAATTTGAAAAAAAAAATGAAAGGCTGTTTATTCGAATTTATTCTATACCTTACAGACAACGATAAAACGTACATACTTTATTAAAACTGCAGTTATGAATATTCACATTCTAATTGAAACCATATATATGCAACTAAAAATAATATCAAAATTTTAACATCACTAACATTCAACAATTAGAGAAGTTCATAACGAAACAAGTTTAATTAAAATTATTCTCGAATAAATGTTTGTTTATTATCAGCAGTTGTTAATTCAAGCACTTGAGAAATACTAACCACTTAATTTATTCAAACTTTTGAATAATTTATTGTTAATTACATGAAACGCTGCTACACTGTTGTAGAAAATAAAGTGTGTTTAGTTATGACTCATCATGTTTTGAATAAGTTTTGTTAGGTTTCATGTTTTCTACAATTAAGTTGGTTTTATGTTTTGTTAACAGAATTCTACCAAGTGGTAATTAGTTTTGTGATAATAACTTGCGTGAATAGTTACCTTTAGGGAAAAGATTTTAAAGGTCGTCAAATGTTTTATTATTTGAATGACTTAATTAACCATAATGTTAACGAAAATGAATAATAATAATACGTTTGCATATACTTGTTATAATGTTTATAACTTGTACAATACAATTATTTCATTTAAAAGGATATAAGTCTATTTATTTACATGTTAAGATATTTAAGGTTGAATTAATTTAAGTTTTGAAGAAAAGTTTTATGAATATATAAGGATAATTTATATTACTAACTGCAGTTTTATAAATATGATCTATACCGTCTGACAAAAAACAAATTAAATATCTTATTAATAATATATGATAATAAATAATAAGATAAATTATAACTATTAAAATAAATTATAATTATTAAATTAAATATATTAATTATTTTTTTATAATAAATAATAAATATATTAATTTTACAAATTAATATAATTTATATAATTTATAAAATAATATTATATATATTAATATTAATATAATTTATAAAATAATAAATAATTAATATATAAATAATAATTAATTATATAATTTTATATTTAATTTATTATTTTTATTTAATATATTGATTTTTTATAATTATATAAATAGATTAACATTATATATTTAATTAAAAATCTTATTATTTTATTAAGACAAATTAAATATATTATTAATTTAATATATTTAATTTGATTAATTAATTTATAGTATTTAATTCCTTTTTATCTAAAACTGGATTTATACAATTTTAGAAACAAATGTTTACCATTGTGAAAATAATCCTTGCTATTTAAAAGTAAAGCAATATTTACTTAAAATATGTTTAAAAATCGATAGCATTTAATTTGTATTATAAAATATTCATACTTCATACCATGCATATTATTTTTATTCATACAATAATAAGCAATATTTATTACATATTACAAATTTAAAATGTATTATAAATATTACAATTAAAACAGAAAGCTTGTACCTTGTACATATTAAATATTTAACAAGAATAAATTTCAAGTGACTGTTTATCAAAACACACAGTTGAAGATTTAAATTCCTATTAAATATAAACTACCAAGTAAAAAATGTAAATTTTAAAATAAACAAATGAAAAATTATATTATAAAAATAGTTAAAAATCACAGTAACAAATATTAAAGATCAAATACTAACATATAGTTTAATAGTAATAGTAATAGTAATTGAAATAGTTTAATAAAGGAACACAAATGACATGCACATAAAAAGTTTATTTATTTATTCTATCAAAAATCTAATTACTAACGAAAAAAGAAGTATAAATAGATGTTTCATAAATTTAGTTTGCATGTGAATAAAAGCATAAATTCATTTTTAAGGTTCTTAATTCATGTCGCACAAAAATAAATAAAACCCATATTAACCTAAATTTCAAAATGAACTATTTCCGCTTTTAAAATCTTTTAAATATGAAACACAATAATTTTAAAAATTCAAAAGCTTTTCTATTTATGAACATAATAAAACACAAACAAGTAATAATAAAAGTATCCAAACATACCAAAATTGCAAATCAACAAACTTCAACTTTTATAAAATAAAAACACATTTTATTTTGGTAGTTTATGTTTTCAGATTTTTTTTTTCTCCTCGAACCAAATTCGGAATTTTAGAACATAGAATTAAAATGAAAGAATTGAGATCAAAAAAAAAAAATGTTCTAAAATAAACAGAAGAGTTGTAATAATGATATGTTGCAAAACGAATGTTACTTCAAAGAGAAAAAAGTAAATCTTTGAACATCTGCATTTGACGAAACAGTTTCGAAATTTTTCCCATTCAAACGTTACTCCATTTTCGCTTTTTCAGTTCAAGGCGAACGATATTGGTAACAGAATAAAAGAGAATAGCAGGTGTTGATAATTAAAATAAATTCGATTAAAATGGACATTTATAAAAAGAAAAAATAATGAAAATGTAAATAAGCTTTATAGAAAATTCATCTATTTATGCAATTTAGGTAATTCGATTCTTTGACTGGAGATGAATTTTTTGTAGAATAAAAAATAAAATAGTAAGCATATTAGATGAAAAGATGATGAAATTTATTTTCTGGCCATGAACTTAGCTATACATTTATTTGATGATAAGAAAATTTTAATTCAGTTGAATTTGGTTGTAAAAATAAAAAAATATATAAATCCAAAACTCTTAGCAAATTTATAAAATTATTAATTCATTAATAATTAAATAAAAAAATTACTTAATAATAATTTTAATATTTAATTTTTAATAAATAATATATGAATTAAATAAATTAATAATTAATTAATTCTTCAAAATTACGATGATAAAAAGATGATGAAATTTTATTTTTTAAAAATTATTTGATGATAAGAAAAAAATATGAGTTGATTTTGAAATTGTAAAAAATGGTTGAAATGGTGAAATGGTTGTAGTAAAAATTATATAAATTCAAAATTTTATCAAATATATAAAATTATTATTCATTAATAATTAAATAAAAAAAATTACTTAATAATAATTTTAATATTTAACTTTTAATAAATATTATATGAATTAAATAAATTAATAATTAATTAATTAAAAATTAATTAAAATAAATCAAATTAATTACGATTAAAAATAAATCAAATTAATTACGATTTAAAATATAAGCACATGAATAGTAACCATAAGCTCTGAACAAGTTAAAATTTGTAATTATGTATATCAAAGCAATATTTGTAAAATAAAAAAAATTAAATTCATATTGTATACATTGGTATAAACTTTTATTTCATTCTGGCAGTATTTTTTTAATTGTAATAAAATTTTAAATATTCTGATCGTCTTATGAAATTTATTACTACGATTTCATTATAGAAAACATAGTTTATATTCTTAAGTTCAAAAACAGATAGATCAGAATGAAAATATTTTTTTATCTAAAAACATAAATGAGTAATTCTAAAAAAAAAAAAAAAAAAAAGAACAAATCATTCTTTAATAAATATTTATTATTTGAACATGCGCATAATCGTTTGCTGCTTTTCAAATTAATATTTATTGCATCAAATGAGAACAAAAGTTCAACCAATAATGACTTAGAATATTCTTGTTCACTTTATTTACACAAGTTACTTATAAAAAAAAATGTTTTTTTTTGAAAAGAAAAATTCTCAAAGAACTCCAGACATTTAATTTAAGTAAATCTTTGCCCACACCTTTTTCCAAGCTCCATCTCATTCCGCCATTAAACTTTTCAGTAGAACAAGCATCGAATGAAAAACATTCTATTGTGTTCTTTAGTCAAGGTCGGCTGTTAGGGTATTTCTTAGAACAGCCGCATATAACAATTTCTCGTTTGCTTTTTTTTTTTTTTTTTTTTTTCCACCTCCCTTAAAAAATTTTTCTTCTACCGTTGGGATGCTAATCCTTCTCATGCAATGATTTCCTACCACAGTCACGGTTAGTGCGTTTTGCAAACGATATATATATTTTTTCTTTTACTTTAGCCAAACGCAATGATTGTCCAAACTTTTTTCTACACCATTCTTTTTTTTTTTCTGCTTTTCGTTACGCCGGGCCGTTTCCTGTCGTAGATTGAATAACTTTTTTTTTTTTTTTTTTTGATGATGACTTGAAAAAGCATCAGAAAGAAAAAATCCGAACGCACACTTCGACTGGTTTCATCCATGTTTATCGGCGAAAAAAAAAAAGGTTTTCTTCTTCTCAGAATGTCGAAAATTTCTTCGTTTACAATCTTCTAAGAAAAGTGGGTTATTTTTTTTTATGTGTTTGCAAAGTATGAGTATCCAAAAAATGGTAAATATTACATAATGCATAGAATTAAAACAAATAAATAAATGATTTTAAAAGAACATTTATTTATAAGTAAGAATTTAACATTTAAATAAAATTTTAAAGCTACTCTATTCTTAGAAATTCTTTTATGAATTACATACTTGGTTTGTCGCTCTAAGGTCATGTTTCGCACACGTTGTGCTAATTGCGGCCTGGTTTGGCCAGTGCTCTGGCTGTTGGCACCACAGGTTTAGGTTCGAAACCTGGGCGTGGCATGGATGATTGCTGTAGTAGTGTGGAATCCAAGTTAAACTGTAGGTCCCGGTCTGCTTTTAGCCCGCATCTGCACAAGATGACCGTAGAGCGATAAACTACTAAACTTAAACTTGGGCTAATTAGTCCGGGACCTACAGTTTAACGTGGATTTTAACACCCATGCCACCGCCAAGATTTGAACCTGAAGCCTGTGGAGCTAAAGGCGTGAGTGCTAGCCAATTGCCATCAGGCCGCTATGAGCAATAGAAGACAGAATGTAGTTAATTGATTTGTGTAAAAATATACTGTATAATAAACAAATAAATGTTTATTTCTTGTTTATTATTAAGCATATTTTTCTAACCTTCACACGCGGTCTGATAACTAATTAGTTATCTCTATGGCCTTTTAAACCACATGTTCCAGGTTCGAATCCTGGCGGTGGCATGGATGTTTGTGAGTGATTCGAATCCACGTTTCATTGTAGATCCCGGTCTAATTAGCCTAAAGTGTGCAAAAAATGACCGCAGAGCGATAAACCAAACTAATCTTGACTCCAAAATATCCTCAAAATTTATAAAAAAAAAAGAAAAATTAATTAATTAATTTAACTAAAATTAAATTAGAAGTATCTATGCTTTTATTTTCTAAATGAGTATTAAGTTATTTTAAAAACAAATATTTCCATATCAATATTATAAATAAAAACACATATTCAACATGATATAATATACGTGTATGTATATATATATTACATTGATATGAGAAAACTTTATTGATATGAAATTCTTATTTAAACAGACTTTTTATTGCAATGCGTTTTAGAATTCAATTAAATTTCATTTTTCCCTATTTGTCAACATAAAATATTTTAGCAATGTATTGCACATAAACTACGACGCTAAGAAATTATCTTTCAGATATTAGCAAGTCATTTTTAGTAAAGTTTCCTTAATATTATCACAAATATTTACAATTTTTACTAATAACTTAAATATTTTAGCGTTGATGCATATTCGAAGTTTTGCAATATAAGAATAAAAAAAATGGAACTCAAAACTTGTTTGAATACAGTCTGGCTTTTCATTTTACATTATACATCAAATAAATCCTCAACAAATAATGACAAAAACTTCTTTTTTTTATTCTTATTTTAATTTAGCACTCAGACCAAACGAATTAAATTACACATTAAAACTAAATAGTAACATTCCTTTCTTTTAAAGCAACTAAATTAAAAGTTCGTATTTATTCTGAAAGAAAATTACTTCTGCGTTTCAGTAATTATTTTTCAGTGTTTTATAAAAACTTTTCGAAATCGAACAAATTAGTGATGACAAAAGAAAATTTTAACGAATCGTTTGCTAGTTTTATTTTATTTTATTTATTTTTGTATTTTATTAACCAGCCAGTAAATTGGAGTACATTAAACTGCTTCTTTATGAATTATATACTTGGTTTGTCGCTCTAAGGTCATGTTTCGCACACGTTGTGCTAATTGCGGCCTGGTGGCCAAGTGGCCAGTGCTCTGGCTGTTGGCCCCACAGGTTTAGGTTCGAAACCTGGGCGTGGCATGGATGATTGCTGTAGTAGTGCGGAATCCAAGTTAAACTGTAGGTCCCGGTCTGCTTAGCCCGCATCTGCACAAGATGACCGTAGAGCGATAAACTACTAAACTTAAACTTGGGCTAATTAGTCCGGGACCTACAGTTTAACGTGGATTTTAACACCCATGCCACCGCCAAGATTTGAACCTGAAGCCTGTGGAGCTAAAGGCGTGAGTGCTAGCCAATTGCCATCAGGTCGCTATGAGCAATAGAAGATAGAATGTAGTTAATTGATTTGTGTAAAAATATACTGTATAATAAACAAATAAATGTTTATTTCTTTTTATTATTGCATATTTTCTCTAACCTTCACTCGCAGTCTGATAACTAATTAGTTATCTCTATGGCCTTTTAAACCACAGGCTCCAAGTTCGAATCCTGGCGGTGGCATGGATGTTTGTGAGTGATTCGGAATCCACGTTTCATTGTAGATCCCGGTCTAATTAGCCTAAAGTGTGCAAAAAATGACCGCAGAGCGATAAACCAAACTAATCTTGACTCCAAAATATCCTCAAAATTTATAAAAAAAGAAGAAAAAATTAATTAATTAATTTAACTAAAAATTAAATTAGAAGTATCTATGCTTTATTTTCTAAATGAGTATTAAGTTATTTTAAAACAAATATTTCCATATCAATATTATAAATAAAACACATATTCAACATGATATAATATACGATATACATGTATATATATATTACATTGATATGAGAAAACTTTATTGATATGAAATTCTTATTTAAACAGACTTTTATTGCAATGCGTTTTAGAATTCAATTAAATTTCATTTTTCCCTATTTGTCAACATAAAATATTTTAGCAATGTATTGCACATAAACTACGACGCTAAGAAATTATCTTTCAGATATTAGCAAGTCATTTTTAGTAAAGTTTCCTTAATATTATCACAAATATTTACAATTTTTTACTAATAACTTAAATATTTTAGCGTTGATGCATATTCGAAGTTTTGCAATATAAGAATAAAAAATGGAACTCAAAACTTGTTTGAATACAGTCTGGCTTTCATTTTACATTATACATCAAATAAATCCTCAACAAATAATGACAAAAACTTCTTTTTATTCTTATTTCAATTTAGCACTCAGACCAAACGAATTAAAATTATCTGTTTTCTATTAAAGTATACATTAAAACTAAATAGCAACATTCCTTTCTTTTAAAGCAACTAAATTAAAAGTTCGTATTTATTCTGAAAGAAAATTACTTCTGCGTTTCAGTAATTATTTTTCAGTGTTTTATAAAACTTTTCGAAATCGAACAAATTAGTGATGACAAAAGAAAATTTTAACGAATCGTTTCCTAGTTTTATTTTATTTTATTTATTTTTTGTATTTTATTAACTAGCCAGTAAATTGGGTACATTAAACGGCGCAACAAATTTAATTAAGTAAATGGATTTGATTCGAACCGTTATTAGCTGGAACTTAAGTAAAGTCTTCGGTAAATGTCTCTACGTCAGCAAATGGATAATTAGCTCATTAAGAATTTTATTGAGAAATTGCTTTTCGCAAATTGAAGATGTAATTACATTTTGGTTATCTGTAAGTAGTCGGTGATTGGTTCACGAATTGGGCAAAAAAATAAATAAATAAATTTCGGATGTCTTTTTATAAATAGAAAGGATATAATTTGCAATTGACAAATAATTAGATTTGGAAGAATTTATTAAAACTGGATAAAATAGAGAAAAAATTTTTGAAAAAGTAATCAAATTATTGTCTTTTTTTTTTTTGTTAAGCAATTAAGTATTTATTACTCATTTTTTTACTTTTTTAAGTATTTTTTTACAAAATAGATTTTTAGTATTTTAATTGTAAATTAAAAGTACAAAAGTAATTACAAATAACCTTTTTTTGTGAAATTATCGATGATATAAACTGTAAAAAAGCAATAGTAATTATTTATTAATATATTATCGACGATATATGTAATAATAATTATTTAATTAGTATATCAATTTCTACATTTTCAGAAAGTTTTGAGGTTTTGATTGTTAATGAGATAAATTTGATTACATTATAAGATTTTATATAAAAAGGTTTTTTTTAATACATTTCATAAAACGAAATATATGTGGTTGTTGTTAGATAACACTTTAAAATTTGGCAGTCTGTCTAGATAAACATATATTAGTGAACAAATATTTTAAGCATACATATAAAAAAATTGATATTTAAAATCCCTTTATTTAATTATTTTTTTATCTTTGATACTTCGAAAATCGAATTAAATACTAATATGCTTATTAAATAAATGAAATACAACGCATCAAATTTTTATTATATTATATTATATTTTTATTATATATCATCATCATCATTGGCGCAACATTCCCATGGTAGGCCAAGGCCATCTGTTTAATAGCAGATGGAGATAGGAGATATTTCGTTTTTACTGGTTAAGGTTGTCAACTCTACACTCAACGCTTTACAGTCATATTAGACCGGGACCTACGGTTTAAAGTGGATTCCAAGCCACCTCTGGGATTCGAACCTTAAGATAGTGGTACCGAGTGCCAGAGCGCTAAAGTAGATATATAGAATGCATTAAAAAAATTTTGTAGTATATTTTCTTAATTGTCTGATTTAAGAGATAGAATTTCCAGGTTAAGGAGACACTAAGTAATTTTTTTTTTTTTTTTTTTTCTGAAAAGAGGGGGTAGGATAAATAAGTTTATAGTTTAAAGTAGATTCGGAGCCACTACAAACATTCAAGACTCCGACGGGACTCGAATCCGAACTCTATGGCATCGAGCACTAGTCACTCAGCCATCAGGCCCCTTTGTTATAGATAAATAATTGCAGGTTGGATAATTTTTGTGTGCGTGTGTCAACCCGAGGTCAAGTTACTATATATGGCCATATTTATATGAATTTATAATAAATTAATTAATAATAAACATATTAATTTATATAAATTTTGTAAATTAATTATAATTTACATAAATTATTTATTTAATAGCAAAATACTATATATGGCATTTTTATATATAAGGCCAAATCTGTGCATCCCTAGGGTAACACAATTCTTGAATTCTTATTTTCTCCACTTTTTCAATACAGAAACTGGAAAACAAGTTATTTAATCAGCCAGTTTTCTAAGATCGGATATTTCGATTAATACTTCCAGTTGTCAAACCTATAAACCTTGTGCTTCTGCGGAAAAACAACCCGACTGTGATGAAAAGCCTTAAAGCTACCAGTAACGTTTTAGCACGTAAACAACAGTATTCCGGACTGTTTACGAGCGTACTTACCGAAGTGGGAAGTAGCAGATAGCTGTCGGAGAACTTGAATTACGACGGCGCTAATCTCGATTGATGATCTTGGACGAAACCGTCTTAAGTAAAAAAAATAAATAAATAAAATATGGTAATAGATTAAAAGTTGAAAATCTTCTAGAAAACTTTTACTTCTTGGAACCAACCGGTTGCTTTTAAAATACAGGTTTTTTGGAAAGTTTTAAGTATGTAAAAGCTGAGAGATTAAAGCACGTATTGTATATTAAATACGAAAATTCTTTTTTAGCCATCAGATATGATTAATGAGGTACTAATTAAAATTCTGCGCTAATGAAATATTCAAGATTTTTTTTTTTATTGTTATTGCAGACGGTAAAGTGAATAATTCTGACATAATAGCTTTAAAGAAAATTTAATTTTTTTCAATTTACTTTTTTTACTGAGTCTTATGACTTTATCATAATTGCAATTAATTTATAATCAGTATGGCAAATTCTAATAAATTATTTTTATTACTCTTAATAAATAATAAAAAAAATGTTGTGATAATACATGGATATTCAAACTATACATCAACTATTATCATTTTATTCAATTACCCATATAACTTCCGATGATTAAATATTTCTTATTGTAAATTCTTATAAGTCCTTAGTATTATAATAACACTTAAAACTTTTCTGAAACAAAAAAAAAAATAGAGCTTGTAAAATGAAAAAAAAATTAAACAATGATTTCAATTAGACTTTTAGTTTATCATTTAAAATGTAAAAGCAATGTTTAATTCGAACAATGTTAAATGGTAAATTTGGAAAATACTGCAAACATCCCAACTTGCAAATTAACAACACCAATTGTAGAAAAGAATAATGTAAAATATAATTTCTGTAAAATAAATGCATTCATTATCAAAAATTAATAATTTAAACTAAAAAAAATTAGTGATTAAATATTTCTTGTTTTCTAAATCCTTAGTATAATAAAACTTAAAAATGTTCTGAAATAAATAAATAGAGCCTAAAACTAAATTAAAAAAAAAACAATTTCATAAATCTGTTAGAGCATGTTTTGACACTGATTGTAGAAAAAGAATTTCTGTAAAGTAAGTATTCCTTATCAAAAATTAATAATTTAAATTAAAAATAATTAATGATTAAATATTTCTTGTTTCTGAAGTCCTTAGTATAATAAAACTTAAAAATTTTCTGAAATAAATAAATAGAGCCTAAAAATCAATTTAAAAAAAAAAAACATTTTCATAAATCTGTAGAGCACTGCTTTGACACTGATTGTAAAAAGAATTTCTGTAAAGTAAGTATTCATTATCAAAAATTAATAATTTAAATTAAAAAAAAAAAAAAAATTAGTGATTAAATATTTCTTGTTTCTAAATCCATTAGTATATTAAAACTTAAAGAATGTTTGAAATAAATAAATTGAGCCTAAAACTAAATTTCTGAAAAAAAAAAACAATTTCATAAATCTGGAGCATTCTGCTTGGCACTGATTGTAGAAAAAGAATTTCTGTCAAGTAAGTTATTCCTACTATCAAAAATTAATAATTTAAATTTAAAAAAATTAATGATTAAATATTTCTTGTTTTAAAGTAGTATAATAAAACTTAAAAATGTTCTGGAAATAAATAAATAGAGCCTAAAACTAAATTTAAAAAAAAAAAACAATTTCATAAATCGGTCATAGAGCACTGCTTTACACTGATTGTAAACAAAAAGAATTTCTGTAACCTAAGTATTCCTTATCAAAAATTAATAATTTAAATTAAAAAAAATTAGTGATTAAAT
Source organism: Caerostris extrusa (assembly GCA_021605095.1). NCBI lineage: Eukaryota > Metazoa > Arthropoda > Arachnida > Araneae > Araneidae > Caerostris > Caerostris extrusa. Next base: position 21,494 of record BPLR01006333.1, read on the forward strand.
ATTTCTTGTTTCTTCCTTAGTATAAGCAAGGAAAACAAAAATGTTCTGAAATAAATAAATGCAGCTTGAAAAACTAAAACAATTTTAAAAAAAACAATTTCATAAATCTCTAGAGCACTGCTTGACACTGTTTGACAATGGTTTATCACTAAAACGATTTTATGGTCTTAATTTGACTCGATTGTAATTAGTTTATATATGCATATAAACTAATTAAAATCAATTAATTTTAAGTTTATAATATGCATTAAGTTATATATAATAGTAACAGTGTTGTATGAAATTTTAAATAGTAGTTTTTGTTTTAATTTCATTTAAATAAACAATGATTGTAATCATGAAAAAATTAAATACAAATTATTAACACGGAAAAACAAATGTGAATTATGAATAATAAAATGAAAATTAATTATCACTGCAAAAAAAAAAAAAAATTCTATTTTGTATTTTTGTAAAAAAAAAAAATCAACTAATTTCTTTCACGTTGTCGTATACAAAATATAATTTAAAATAAATAAACACAGGTGATAATTTGTAGAAAAAAAATAGTCGTACAAAATACAAATAAAAAATAAACATAAGCGAATGATAAATAATGCAAATCATATATATATTCTGCAAATTGAATCGTTTCGTCAGCTCATTTTATAAGCAATTTTCTTCTCTAGCGGACAGAGGGGGAAAAAAAGAAAAAAAAATTAAATACTGACCCAAAGACGTGCATATCCAATTAACCTAGAAGTAAATGATTAATTGGATGAAAAAAAAGTGTTGTACGTGAAACGTAAGAACAACAGGCAAAAATCATGACCTAATCATCATAGCGGAAAGTCGTACCTATTTAAGAACAATAAATAATCGTTCGATCAAGATTCTGGTTGGTATTTATTTATTTTTTAAAAAATTTCCGAGTAATAAACATTCTTTATTTATTCTTTTGCTCGTTCATTGTTTTTAATTGTCTAAATAACACTGTTTAGTCATTCGGCGTTTAGCGAGAAACTAATTATACTTTTAACTAGAAATTTATTTTATTAAAAAATTAAATAAGATAAAAATTTAACCTTATGTTCTATTTTCAATGTTATATAAACATTCAACAATGTTTTACAAAACAATCTGACTTTTAAAAGCTTTTAAAGTGAAACGAATAGCAAATTTAAATCTTTTTGTTTTTCAATCAATTTATTACAAATTATTTTTTTATTTTTATTAAAAAAAAAAAATTAAATTTAAAAATAATTAAATTTATTAATTACAATTATTATTAAATTTTATTTATTTTTAATATTGTTTTTTAATCTTTTTTAAAAATAAATTTTTATTCCAAAAAAAAAATTAATAATAAATTGATTATTTTTAATAAAAAATAATTAATAATAATAATAAATTAAATTCTATTATAAAAAACCATTGTTATTAAAAAATATCGATTTAAAAAAAATTAAATTATTAATACTAGTTATTATTAATTAATACATTTTATTAAAATATAAACGATTTTATTATTAAAAAATAAAAAATATTTATTTCCTATATATTTGTTAAATTTATTTTTTATTAAAAAAATTTTTTTTTTGCTGAAATGAAGGTAAATAGTGTAACGAAGTCATTGGGTACTAAGAAAAGGCGGGAAAATATTGTTTCCAAAAACCAAATCAATAATAAAATAAATAAACATATTTAAAATATTTTTAACACAAAAATAATTTTAATGCAAATAATTTAAAGCTGAAATAAAAATATAAGCCATAAAAGATTTATCAATTTTTAATTAAAAATAATATGCTCAAAAATTTATACAAAAAGATTTTGTTTCAAATAATATGTATTTATAAATAAAAATGTAAATAAATAAAACATAATAATTGTGCAGAAATTAAATTATAATATAAATTTATGGATTATAATAAATGTATAAATATTTTATAAATTTTATAAATATTTAAAATGTATTTTGTTTAATGTTATTTTTTAAAATAGAAAAATATATATTTTTATTTTGTTTAATATTAATGGAAAATTACTTTTATTTGTACATTTTAATTGGATTTGATTTAGAAAATTATAGCTGTCAAATTTAAGTTAGTTTATTTGCATTAAAAATATTAAAATTAGTATTTATTTCAAATTAAGCATTTTAAAAGTTTTCACATTAACTGAAAAAAATATATAAATTTGATTAAAAATTATAAAATTCTTAAAGAAATGAAAAGGTATATAAGATATTCAGTTGGAAGAATAGAAAAAGATTTTCCCTGATCAAATTTTAAAAGAAATCTCAGACGAGACGCTTCAAACCGGCGAAGATTACAAATCTCATGAAAAATATCCTTAAAAATTGAGAAAAATAAAAATCAGTTTTCGATTTACGCGTCAGGATGAAAGATACGTTAAAATAAACGTCCATGAAAATTACGAATCTATTTCCTGAAAATTCATGTGAAATAGTTTTTCTGAAATTTTGCGTGATAGTGTTATTTTGAATCCAAAGCAATTTGAACAGTTTTTGACAAAAATAAAAAGGGCCATTTTGCGTCGAAGATCGAAGATTGTCAAAATCAGAATTCGGTTCCAAAATTTAAAACGAAGGACGAAATGTACGAATTTCAAGATTAACTCATGCCTTGAAGAAATACAAAAAGTACGTTCTTTTTCTTATCGATGTAGTAAAAGACTGGCTATTCTATGACTTTTTCGATTACATTTTTAATTTCTATAGCTCAATATGGCGGACGAACAAATCGCGAACCCACCTCTCTTCATGTTTCCATTTTAACTTTTCAAATATTTTGTGTTCTTTTAAAAAAAAATTTTTTTTTATATGAATGGTTGAACATGAAAGTTCCAGCTTTAGTTTTAAAAATAAATCTTAAAATATAGAACTTTTGAGATTTTCCAGTAGAAGTATTTTACTTAGACTCAGAACAGACAACGTTCTAACTTGAATACAGGCATCCGTTTTTGGTATTTGTTTTTAAATTTAAGATCACACTCGGTAGACAGCAGCATCTAGACAACGGATGGGCAAACTTTTTCAGTCGTGAGCCAAAAATAGAAAAAAAAAAAAAAATTTAGCGGGCTAAAAAAAAAATTTTCTAAAATTTTAACAGCAATATACATAATATTACAATTTAAATATGTTAATGATAATATATAATATAAATATATATATATAATATAGGCATATAATAGGCCATAATATATATAATATACATATTATATAATATATATTTTTAATAAGGCATAATAATATTTAATATATGCATGCTTACCATAAATATAAAAATCAAACCGAGGGCCGTAGTTTGCCCATACATATGATAAGACCAAATTAAAGAAGGTTTGAACAGGTTTGGTTTGTCAAACGCTACGAATCAACTTGTGCACAACTTAGGCTAAACAGAGCGGGACCTACAGTTTAAAGTCCAAATCCATGAATCCGTACGGTCTCATGGAAGGGGGGAGTTTCTGTTGTGATGGAGCACCCATAGGTAGAAGTCTAATTTGGCTTTGAGTTGCTGCAGAAAGAGAGCAGTGCCTCCCGGCAGGACTTATAGGAGGAATTATCCTCCATTTTGCGTGTCGTATGGTAGAAAACCCCTTAAAACTCCCATCAGGTAGTACCGTCATGAAAGGATAGAAAAGGAAAACCGGTTCTGTTGTGATGGAGCACCTGTAGGTAGAAGTCTGACGTATGCTCTGTGTCGCCCATAAAAGGAAGACATTGTCTTCCGGTAGAACTTTTAAGGCGGACTACCCCTCATTTGAGTATCGTATGGAGAAACCCCAGAGAACTCCCACCTGGTAGTCCGATTAACGAGGCAAGATGCTGAATATTACAAACGCCATCGAGCCTAGACCAAGTCCAAGAATCCGTGTGATCTCACGGAAGGACGGAAAGGATGAGGGGCGGGCAGCTTCTGTTGTGATGGAGAATCCGTAGGTAGAAGTAACACTGAAGAAGCAGGGCAGTAAGAATACCTCTGCCTTTGCGTATAGTATGGGAAAAACCAGAAAACTCCCACCAGGTAGTCCAACTGATAAGGTAAGATACTGAACATCACAAACGCTATGGAGTCACCTGGCTATTTGAAACAGTGTCTACAGTGCCATCAGAAGGTTAAAACCTCAGCCCTAATGCTCACCAGCGGCGACCGTTGCCACTGGGCCACGAGTCGGGCATTATATATGTATTTAAGTACAAGGCATAATAATATAAGAATATATAAAAGGCATAATTATAATAAGGCATAATAATATAATATATATAAGGCATGCTTATAATAAGGCATAATAATATAATAATATATAAGGCATGCTTATAATAAGGCATAATAATATAATAATATATAAGGCATGCTTATAATAAGGCATAATAATATAATAATATATAAGGCAAGCTTATAATAAGGCTTATAATAATAATATAATAATAAAGCATAATAAATAATAAATAATAATATATAAGGCATGCTTATAATAAGGCATAATAATATAATATATAAGACATGCTTATATGCTTTTATATATAAGGCATAATAATATAATAATATATAAGGCATGCTTATATATAATAAGGCATATATATAAGGCATAATGTTGCATAATTTTAGCCCATTTTAATAAGAATTCTTTTTATGTTTATAATGTTTTTCAGATATCTGTTGCATATATATTGTATTAGCAAATTGAGCAAAAGTAATCAATTAAAATCAATAATAACATTAAATATATAAAACTATAATATGTTATATAATGAATATAATTATTTATGAATTTTATTTTATTTTGAAATTTCATTTGAATACTGTACTGCTTATGTTTATGTTTTTTAAAATTCAACGTCATTTCATTCTAAGATAATTGCTCGATAATTATTTAAATGAGTCAGTTGTACCTTAACTATTAGAATTAATTTAAACATTAGTTGTAAAAGAATCTCCATTTATAAGAAAAAAATATATATAGTTTAGAATAGTTTGAAGCATCTTACGTAATTCCCTAAAAACAACTGCAGAGTTTGGCGTTTACTCTAATTTCGCAGACAGCTGTCTGAAATCTGTCGTACCTTCCGGGCTAGTTGGTAGTTTGGATTAAGTGTCCATCACAGACCCTAGTTCTACAATTTCCTGATTCCATATATGGATTTACTATAGACATCTAGCGTTACGAAACTGCGCCCATTTCATAGTATAGACATTTATATGAGAATAAATCTCGTCGATTAGATAATGTCCAAAAGGGAATTTTCTATTTTCATCATTTTTAAGTAAAAACATTTTGGCTTTTAGAAAATTAATTCTATATTTTTTTTTTTATTTCAAAATATTCACTAAAATCTTTGATGGAAACAAATTTCAAAGAGACAAAAATATTTGATTCTCTTTTATTTAGATATTTAAAACTGTTTAGATTGCCATAGTATTAGAAGTCTAATAAGCTGCGTTTACTGAATTTACTTCGTAATCTCTTGTCGCTTTGGATTTTACATGTATACATAGATTTGGCATAATAAACTTTGGCATTAGGGATTGCAATACAGATATTTGTGCCATTTGTACAATTTCGTAATACCAGTATTCACAAGTTTAAATACCGTTTTTCGGTATTTACTAGAAATTTAGAATTCTTATTTGTGAAAGAATTCTTATCTGAAAACTAGAAATTCTTACCTGTGAAAACAAGGTTGTAGTTGTGAAGAAAGTGTGTAATATTTCGATATTTTTTAAATCGGTGAGTTTGTTATTAACATTGTATTTTCATATCATATTTTAGAGTTCAAAATATTTTTCAGATTTATTATAAATTATACATCATAATAATGAATAAGAATAACTTTAACATAAAAAGTCAGTTAATAATACTTTGGTTTGGTTTGGTTTGGTTTCATTATTTATATGATGAAAAGAATAGGGTGGCGCAATGTAAAAAATTGTTCAAAAGTTATTAAAGTGAATGGAGGAGTACCACAGACTGAATAGTGATGTTTACACTTTTTTGTGATTTAAATAAATAAGATGTTCCTTTACTTTTTTTTGTGATTCTGTATATACCGTTGTGTAATTTAAAAGCTAAAAATTTTTATGTAATGTTTAGATTCTCTAATAAAACTGGCAAATAAAAAACAAAAAAAAAAAAAAAAAACACCTATGTTTTCTTTCTTTTCTAAAATTTCTACTATCGGTATTAAAACCGGTATCCAGGTATTAAGACCTAAAAAATACCGAATACCGATATTGAACTTTTGGTCTGATATTGCAATCCCTATTTGGCATGTATATAGATTTGGATGAAATATTGGCTGAAATGGCAAAATCGTTCACGAATAAATCTAATAATGGTTGTACATTTTGAAAACTAATATATATATATATATATATATATATATATATATATATATTAGTTGGCCCATAAAAGATTATATTTTTTTAACATTAAACCTTGGTTCTCATTGAAATTTCAGAAACTGTCTTGCAATTTTAATTATGTTACCGTAATAAATTTAAATAATTCAAAGTAACTGGCCCTGCATCGAACCCATGGATTAAGATATTTATGCATTCCTGTTAATTAAGTAAAATTAATTGCTTTTTTAAGCAACTAATTGTGAAAGTTTTGAATAGGGTAATATTTATTTATAATACGAATTTACATTTAAAAAAAAAAAAAAATCTGATTTGTTATAAATATAAGAAAGAAAACAAAAATTCATTAATGGTTTCCATATACTCCCACGCACATACATTGACCCTTTGTTTATATTTATTTACCACAACTTATATGTAAGCACTTTTAAAAATTTCAGCCTAATCAGACGAACTTGATTCGTTACCTCCTTCGTGAAGCCAGCTACCGTTGCCACTCAAATAACGAATTGATCCCTGTGCACTCACCCAACTTTTATTTACTTATTAACAAGTAATATAAAAAAATGCAGTCAAATTTCAGTTCCAAAAGTCAATCCCTATAATTTTATCATTATATTGCAGAAAAGTCCTTTATAAATAATTTTCATTCATTTTTTTTTTAAGTTTATCTGGCGCCATCTATTGATAGATATATGCAACTTAAATCTAAAAAAAAACTAAAATTAATTACTGAATTAATATTTGAAAAACTGTATTAACATCCAGTGTCATCCACTACAAGTTAAAAAAAAAATGTATTTGAACTCGAGTGGATGAATAAAATGTATGTTATTAACGATTGAAAATTTGAACCAGATATATATATATGGAGAGTGTGAGCTAATAGAAGGAATTGAAAAAAAAAAACCCATTGAAAGTAACATTACTTAAATAATACGTATAACCTTATTAACGTAGAACCTTATTATTACGTATAACTTTACGTAAATAATGGCGCTTACTGCAAGGTGTTATTGCATATAATGTACAAGAAATATTCAAGAGAAGAACAACATGGAAATCGCAAAGTATAAAATTAGCGCTTTAGGGAGGTGATTCAAGATTTCCGATCCAATCTTTTGAATGGTCTGTAAGGTATGGAAGCTAGTACTATTACTTTTTATAAATAACTCACAATTATCAATGAATTTCTGCAATATTACGCTATTTTTCATGGAAAAAGAACCGAACAATTATAGGTACTTCGTATTATAGCATGTTTCCCATAAGAAGAGATATAGGATTTCTGTTCCCAGAGAAAATGTATATTCTTTAACGAGTCATAATAACAACCTGGCACTCAAATCGGACAGCAGATAAGCAGTGTCATGGATAATGAGACCTCATGAAATTAGCGATGTCTGTTAGACCTTCATAGGTCGAAATAATTACAGATGGGATATAGACTGCATAATGAATTGCTGCATCGGGATTGGTGATAGACCATGGGCTGAGAAAGTGTCTATTCCAAAGAGAAGTGAAAGAAGCTGACCCCTCCTCCATCTCTTGACTGATTTCCTTATAGGGAAGTTTTTTTGGAGAAGGAGAAAAGAGTGTTTTGCGATGAGTCGAGAAGGAGTGTTGTTTTTCTCTTCTTCTATAAAGTGATTGAACAGACCGGAGATTCCGATTGTTTACAAAGTGAACCCCTTGAGATTTCATGTACACGCCATGTGATAATTAAGGTCTGCCGTAGTCAGGGTGAATTAGATTCATCGTAGACTCCAGAATTCTGAAAATCTCCGACTTTGGAATGAACTGCACTTGTGAATCAAATTTATATCTTTAATTTTCATTTCTTTTGTATAATAACCCAGAGTACCTTTTGTACATATATGTATATAATGCAAGTAAGTAAAATTTAAAGTGTTCCCATGAACCGTAAAGTGGCCCTCTTCTTGAAGCCGTTATAGGTCTATTTTAGGCCAAAGTTTCACAGTATTATGGCAGCCATTGTAACTAGTTGACACTTCAGGGAAACCGTAATGAACTGGAGATTGCACATAAAAGATAAGATACTCAGATGAACAATTATCGCCAATAACAATTTATAAAAAATTTGCCCTTTTTTTTTTTTTTTAATAAACAGAATTCACCTTGAATAATAAGAATTTATTTATATTCCCAACAACAGAAATAAAAATTATAGTCTAAATTTCAAAATTTCAGTCGTAAACCATAATACAAACATAACAACAACAAAAATTTGAAGGCAAGCTAAAGCTTTAAAAGTCACTTAGAACTGACAGCGTGGTTCTCTCGTCAATAGAGTTACGAGTTGCTAGGGGCAACGCCGTAAAAACTTACTGTACCATTGACTTCCACGAAGAGAGAAGTACTTTTTTTTTTTTCTCCGAGGAGAGAAGATTTCACGGCAGCTTCCCAGATAAGCAGCCAGGGGGAGATGTAAAGTGTGGAGCAAACAGTTGTCGTTAGAAACTTTTTTTGAAGTGCTTCCAACACGTCTTGTCACAAATCAGAAGTGTCTGGAAAAGTCGCTGCCTCTTGCACAAAGGAAAAATCTTTTTTAAGAGTTTCGCCCGATATTTCCAGTTTTACCGGAACGAAAAGTTTACGGCGTTTTTAATGCACTTTTGCGTTCTCGTAAAATAATTTTAAAACATTTTAGATTTCGTAAAATTCGCCATTAGCTTAAAGCGATATTTAAATTGTTTACATACATACATAAAAAACCAATGACAATAGAAATAATTAAATTTATTTTAATTATTTCTATTTAATTAAATTTATTAACATTTTTTAAAATTAATTTATGAAAATTTATTAATTAGTATTATTTAATTACATTTAATAATAAATTTAATAGTTAAATTAATTTTTAATCTTAGAATTTTCGTCATTTCATTATTTCTAATGATATAAATAAAGAAACGTAAAACCAAATGATAATATAATAATTTTTTTTCGTGTATTGTCAAATCGTAAATTCATTACTTTATTATCATCATTATCGCCCTTATTTCCATATTTTTATTTAAATAAATTTATTAAAATTTATTAATTATTGTTTAATTAAATTTAATAAATATATTTAATAATTAAATTACATTTTTAATAATAGAATTTTCGTAATTTCATTATTTTTGATGATATAAATAAATAAACGTAAAGTAACTGATAATATAATACATTTTTTTGTGTATTGCCAATCGTAAATTCATTACTTTATTATCACCATTATCGTCATTATTTCCATATTTCTATTTAATTAAATTTATTAAAAAGTTAATTAATTTTTTTTTTAGTAATTAATTTATTAAAAATTATTAATTAATTATTATTTAACTAAATTTAATAATTAAATTATTTTTTAATAATAGAGTTTTAAAAATTTCCTTATTTCTGATGATATAAATAAATAAACATAAAGCAAAATGATATTATAATACATTTTTTTTGTGTGTGTATTGCCAAATCGCTAATTTCAATAAGTTTTATTACTATTGTGAACTGAATGTCGCCATAATGGCTGTAATAATGTTATAATTTAAAGTCATAAATTGAAATATTGTTGTTGTAACCATGGTAACTTTTGTGTCCAATTCTAGACTACTATTTGTATTAAAACCAAAAAACGATTATTAAAAATGAACAGAAATCTTGACTTTTATCTTCTATTTTATTATTTAATAACATCCAAATGATTTCCATATCACCCTATTCTATTATATTACAAATAATATGTAGGAAGGTTAACAAATAGTTGCATAAAAGTACCCTCATTCAGTGTTGCATGAAGTAATTTTGCATTGATGAGTGAAAATAATAGCAAATTTTGGAAAAGAAGGAGATTTTTTTTCGTATACGTCGAGTCATGTTTATAAATGAGTACATCATGTTAAACAAACGGAGCTAATGTTGGCCTTTCGTGTCGAGTGGGGTTAGTTTGAAAAAGTAAAATAATGCCGAGATGAAAAGTTCGGTGAGTTTCCTTTGAGCTCAAACACAAGATGTGAACCTCCAGATATGATTTTCGAGGTCTTTAGTAAAACTACGGTGGCAAAATTGTGGAAATATAGACACAACATATTATTACAAAAATCAAAAGAGAACTGATAACGAATGAACTACAAAAACTATATATTATATATATATATATATATATATATATATATTTGTCAAATTTCAATCTGAGATTCCCTAAACTCAGGACCCAATCCGTCAAATTTTATGCTGCTCCAAGTCATTTTGGTTCAACAAGATGCTAGTTGGTTCAAATGCCAGGAAGTGTGACTTGAGGTCGTTCGCCACTAGAATAACAGATAGCAACAGACACAACTTTATCCAAGGATACTACATAAGGTCTGCTACACACCACCCACAATTTGACACCGTAGTTTTACCAATGGAATGCAACGTGTAGATCTACCTCCTTGTGGTTCATTCCGGGCAACGCCTCGCAATGGGAAACTGATCTACAAATACAGTCTTCAGTCTGGCTCTTAGTGTGAGTTTCTTAAGAGTTCTGCAGTGGGACGCAATGGGTTGTCCCATTATCATAGGTGGTATTGTTACGGCTTTTCTGTGGTGAAGATTGTCTCCGCCTGCACCTTCACAGAATTAAACTGACCCCTCTCTGTCTCCTGTGTGATAACCAGTAAGAAAACCATAGGTCTCACTTTCCTTCCTGTTCTGCACTGCCTTCTGTTTCATTATGGAAGCACTATTGGATTGCCGGACCAGATTTCCAGATTAAATGGATGGATTAACTGATGTCATTTGTTTCTAATCCTGTTCTTTGTATTTATTAATGATATCTGTTGTCCTGTAAACTTGTCATTGGAAAATGAATTTATATATATTGAACATCAGTGAGTCTCGTGTTCATCTTATTTATGCCACGCACAGCCAGGTGACAGGTGACGACTTGCCTTAAAAAAAAAAAAAAAAAAACTTCGCGAGTCGTACGGAATAAGACCGGATGCGAAACTCTTTATACCCATTGTCATAATCTCCGTGGAATCTTTTGGTTTCTAAAAGCAATGACTGTAACGGATATATGAGCCACTCTGCACTCTAACTGCGCACGTTACCACCAGGTCACAAGTCGGGCACACGATACCCATGTAGACCAGAAAATCCTCTCAATGGGTTCGAGAAGGGAGGAGTAGAACGGTAACTTCCCAAATGGCATTCTTAGGATATTCCAAATTGTGATGACCCCTGAGATAGATGTTTTCCTACTAAAATGGTGGTCTTATTGTGAAATGGTCAACAAGTTTTGATAATTGATTAGCCGATGCTTTACATTGAAAATATTTTTAACAAAACAGAAGCGTAATTGTATTTGAATCATGTATATTTCCCTTTATAATTAGTGCCAATAAAACTAGTTTACTTGGGAAAATAGATTCCACTTACGATACGAGAGTTTCGCAGTAAATCAAACGTTTTCTAAATTTGACCCAATACGAGGCTGAACATTCCCACTTATTTGGCGGATATTCTACAAACTATAAAACGTAAATCGAATAGGGATGAGCGAGAAATTCCAACGTTATTTAAAAGTTCATTGCACAAAAGAGGGGTCATCCCCCCCATTGAAATCCCGCTCCAGGAGAATCTTTCTCGCGACAATGACCTTAAACGAATCCCCCAAAGTAATCAATCCCCCCCCTCCCCTTCCTCACCACTCCTCGGAGTAATGCGATTACCGCGATAATTACCTGGGACTGATCCCATCAATCCCGTTCTCCTTTCCATTTTCCCTGATCCCGATTTTCCAGATGAGTCGTCAGAGCCGTCGGCAGAGATTTCAACTTTCTGGAATCCTCTCTCTCTCACGCACGCACGCACGAGGGAGATGGGTCTGTCCCGTGGGAAATGATTGGGCTCGGTCGTGGAATGGTTTGGATTTCATTTATAGAGAGATTTCAATTTGAATTTGAATTTAAAAGTTAATTACTAATATGTGCTGAATTGAATGATTCGTTCATGTTACAAAATATCAAGCTGAAATCAAAATATGCTCAACTAACGGCCCAGTGGCAACTTTGTGCAATGTACGTGCAGAAAGAGTTCAGATTCGAATCCGCTGGCCACATCCGTTGCAGTCACTGCTTTCGTAAACAAGTAGACTCGTGACTGTGAAAATATGTATAAGTACCTCTCATCAATAACCAGGCCTGGCTGATGATAAAGCTTTTCTCCCGCACGAATGCAGAGCAGTTGCCCTTAAAAAACTTTCTCTTACGCAATGCGCTCATGTCATCGCCCAGAGGCCTGATAGCCAATTGGCTAGCACTCTGGCCTTTGTTACCACAAGCTGCAGGTTCGAATTCTGGTGGTGCCATGTATGTTTGTAGTGGTTCGGAATCCACGTTAAGGTTCCGGTCTCGTATGACTGAAAGAGCGTCGCGGAGCCCAGTCAGACTTCTCTCACCCACATTATTCCCAAACTGTATAGGGGCAACTCAGCACTAGGCACATGATGTGATGTGATGCAATTAGCCTTACACTTAATTTTGTGCATTAAGTGTGAACAAAATGATTGTAGAGTAGTCATTTGGTTAGTCGTGGTACAAAAATAACGTTGCTATAGAAAACGGAAAATATGTTTTTAATAAGCTTCGCTATTATTTAATTCTTTATCTTGCTTTTATAATCCACTTCTATACCAATTTTTCACCTGATCATATGTAATGTATTGTATAGTTTATTTTGTCATATATAATCATGAGTGATTTGGTAGATTGAAACTGAAGGAGACTGGTTCGAAATCTGTCGACCGTAGCTTTACTGAAAACTCTAATGTCTATGTCAGGAATGGCCAATATATATCAAGAAGCCATTGAGAGAAAAAACTCTTTTAATACCCCATTTGAAGATGTTCGTTCAAATTATAATAGGGAAATGTGGTTGCACTCCCTTTCTGTAGTGCAACCTGGGTAATGCTGTATCTGCTACATATCTACCATTTTAGTAGCGAATAACCTCATGTCAGTGTTCTATTGAAAAAAAAAACAGTATTTTGTTAAAAATCCTAATATTCAGTCTTTATGATTAAGGTCTCTGGTGTTAATAAAAGTTTCTGAGTCTAAGATATTAATGGAAATGATAAATCAGTAGGCCAGAAATCCCATTGATTGGACTCAAGAGGAAGGGTGCGAAGAGATCAAAAGCTTTTCCTGCGTATTTGATCTTTTCGTACCTTTAAATATGTTTTATAGACTCTTCATTTTCAATATTTTTTTCAAATTCCATATAAAAATAAAATGCCAGGAAGTAATTTGGTATTGAAACTTAATGTAAAGTAATTGGTGGATCTTTTCCCTTCACACTGATATATGGTTTTACTATCTTTAATGCTTTGGGATTTTATAGTCTTATAGAATATGAAGTTACGATTGATTTTCATTTTCATTTTGTAAATAAAAAAAAAATTTAAACCTCTGGCTAATTTTCTAATTGGTGTTCATAATGTATTGGTTATGTTTTTTATTGTATTCTAGTGGTTAAAACAGATTCATTTCCTTATTTATATGAAATTACATGTTATTACTTTTATATTACATTATTCTTATAACTGTTAAAATATTTAATATTTCATTTTTTAAAGAATCGAGAAAAAGTTCAAAACCTTTAGATTTACTTTTTGAAATGATGCACATACTTTTATATATGTGCATATATAATATTATATTTATACCCATTAATATATTTTATTTTCATAATATACCCTATACTATGAAAATAAAACATTTTTATTACTTTTTTTATATTATTATATTGACTTAGAATTATATATTACGATTCATGAATTATACTATGTGAGAATTTCAGATAACGAAATTATTCTTCGAATTCTGAATAACAAACTGGTAGTTCCTTATTGAAAATTGAAACTATTGCGATTACAGTAAAGTATTGCAAAATGAAATTAAAATTACAGTAAAATATTACAAAATGAAAAAAGCACGAATTATTTACAAATAATGAAATAATTAACTTTTAATTTTAGGGAAATTTCTCTCAGACATTGATAGATAGATGCAATAACAGCATTACAACACATTCATTAATAAAATTTCTCAGAACCCAATTCCTTTTCATCAGCCTCAGATTATTATTAGATGAAATTATTTGAAACAAACAATGCTACACGCCAAGAAAAAATGTAAATGATTTATTAAAACGTTACTAATTGCATGCCATCACAACAGTTTAAATGTCTGCTGTAAGGAATGTTATTAGTTTTTATTCTTCATTACTTATCGAAAGTATATCCGCTCATAATTTATTAGACAATCCTATTTGCTTGAAAAAGATCGTAAACAATATTAGGGCTTACGTATCTCTTTATGTTCTTATTATGCTATCTGCTGCTTTATGCTGTCTCTTTATTATGCTATCCTCTAATTATTTTATTGGATTTGTAAAATTGGAAAACAAATAACAGCGAATCCAATAAAATAAATATCAAATTTTTAACCAAAGTTTTTAATTTTATTGAATGAAATATATAATAAATTTTTTAAATAAAAAAAAAAATTTTAAAGTCAATTCCTATTTTTTTTCACTATATTGCAAAAAAATTCCTTTACAAATAAAGTTGAAATTTTCCTCATCTTGCGCCATCTATCAATAGATACATGTAACTTGAATTTAAAAAACCTAAAATTAATTAAATTTGATTAATGAATAAATATTTGAAAAACTGCATTAATATCAAGTGTCATCCACTACAAGTTAAAAAAATGTATTTGAACTTGAGGGAATGAATAAAACGTATTTTATGAACGATTGAAAATTTGAACAAGATATATATAGGAAGAGTGTGAACTCATAGTAGGAATTGAAAAAAAACACTTTTTTTATTAAAAATAAAAAGAGTTTTCAAGGAACAAACATTATGACGTTTTAAATAGAAACGATTTTCTTTAATAAAATAAATATTTATTTTTCTAATAACGTTTGATATCACAGGCTTCAAGTTCGAATCCTGGTGGTGGCATGGACGTTTGTTAATGGTTCGAAATCCACATTAAACTGTAGATCTCGGTCTAATTAGCCTAAAGCGTGCCTAAAATATCCGTAGAGCGACAAACCAAACCAATAACGTTCGAAATTTCTAAAAATAACACAATCCCATTTTAAAAAAGGAATTCTAATGTAATTTAGAAAGAAATTGAAAATTCTTTCTTAAAAATTTTCCAAATAGAAATTATATCATTTATTTAGATTTAGAAGATAAAAAAAAATCGTATAAAATTAAAATTATGAAACTAAATCAAATTAATTTGCTAATGTCGTTAAATGAATTAATGTAACTGATTTCAAAACTTGAAATCAATTCAACTGATAAAAAAATTACAATACCGATGTTCAGGCAAAAGAGATTGTGGCAACTCAAGTCACGGGTTCTTGATAATCCCTACAAAAGGGAATCCATAACGCACATCTTCCCTATCCGATAGGGGAATTCATCAGATTAGAATTGAATTCGGTTGAGGATAGACCTATATTAGAATCGATTTTAAACCGATTTGGAAATCATGTTGAAATATGTATTTTTTTATTATTATTATTTTGTGCTTGCCAAGTATTGTTATTGTCCGAATTAAATAATGGAAAGATAAACTGAAGTCATATTTGAAAAGGAAAGTACATAATTTATCACAGAGATATTAAGCTGCTTAACTTGTTGGATAGATTTAACGTGCGCAGCAGACGTACTAGATTCAAAGGAAGTCTGTTTCAATCACCACTTTCAGAAACGAGGTGACTCGATAGCGGTTGTGACACCATAATAAATTACTCACGCAAGGCAACGAATGTCCTCCCATCATCTTATTGGTGAACTTATTCATGGTATGCATTAGTGGAATCCACTGATATCTCAATACAAAAAGAGACTGTGGAATCTATGAAAACAGGATATGAATTAAGATTCCTCAATTCCACATTCAAAATCTCTTTTCATATATAAGTCCGTATATTTTTAGTCTTTATTAGTGGATATGACCGACGCCGTCCTGTTATGCAAAAATAAAATATTTTTAGTTTTGATGAAATTTAATAAGAAAGCATATCTAAATGGAAAAGGAAAAATAAATAATAAAGTAATATTTTGTTAATACATTTTTTTTTATTTTTCACAATGATTTAATCAATTGCTCCAGTCAGTTTCTAAGTGCTCTATCTGGCAGCTTAAAAGATACGATGACAATAAAAAATATGTTTTTTATTTAATTAAAAAGTAATCAATAAAAGATTCTTCATAACTTTTGGTTTCCGAATTTTTTGTACAAAATAATAAATTTAGAGAAAAATGAATTTCTACGTTTTTATAGTTTTTAGGTTATGATGATTTGTCCCTCTACGGTCATCTTGTGCACACTTTAGGCTAATTAGACCGGGACTTACAGTTTAACGTGGATTTCAAACCCCAAACAAACATCCATGCCACCGCCAGGAGTCGAACCTGAAGCCCGTGATACCAACAGCCAAAGCGGTAGGCAATTTGCCCTCAAGTCACTAATTGAAGAAGATATATTTATTTTACTTTATTGAAGCTTACATTCACCAAAACCAATAATGATTTGACTTGATTTTTTGAGAAATTAATATTTATTAATTTAATATTATTATTATTAATATTATTAAAAAACTTCTGTGGCGTCACGCACTTTAATTACTCTGTTATCTACTGAGACATATAAGGTCACAAAGATTACTTTTTACGAAAAACTTACTCTGCACTTTAAAACCATTACAAGTATCTTCCATCAAACGACATTCCATTAAGGACATCATAGAACATTCCAAAAAAGAATTCTAACAGCAACTATGACAGAGGCCGCTAAGTTATAATGAAGCATACGCACATGCATACATCCATTTATTATAGAGAGTGAGAAAAACATTATGAAAAAAATGTCCAACTCAATGATAGCATTTAAATTGAAGGTAAGACTACAGAACCGAAAAGGGAAAGCAGTCTCATCGGCAAATAAAGAGATAATCATTAACTCATAACTGCATAACATCATTCATGGGCAGCCATTTATTTTCCCGAAACCAGAGACAAACGACTGTTAAATAAGGCCATGCGCCATGAGGAGGAAACTGACGGCAGGAAGTCATCAATATGTCTCATTTATTCCAAGGATTCGCATACCTGTTGCTGCACTTGCACTTGTATCCATGTTACGCGGAAACAATATCTCACGGCAGATTGCCTCGGCATACGACCTTGGCGACATGAAAAAGAGCCATCACATTCAACTGGGGAAGGACGGGTTTGTGAATTGACAGATCATCAATACGTAATTCGAAATTTATTCATTTTTTGAAGGATGCGTGGCAGTTATTCGTACTTGAAGCTTCTCGAAGCTATTCTTCGTTAATGACACAGAACTATGGGAAAAAAAAAGTGCATCGCATTGAATAATGGATTACCGTAACTTGTTGCATAGCTTTTGGCGGTTTTTTATTTTTACAGTAGGATTTTTTTTTTTTTTTTATGTGAAAATCGTGCTATTCATAAAACATTTTGGGAGTTTGCCATTTGTATTCTTATTTCGTTGAAATTGAAAGAAATTTTTTAAATGCTTACGCACTTTTACGTTTGATCCATGAGTTCACTCAGTTTTTTGGCTACTTCAGGATGAGGCATCATTTTCTTCGGTAAACGCCGTTACAAAATTTTGGAGATAAAAGGTTTCGAGTTCGAGTCCCGGCTGTACCATGGTGTTTGTAGTGGTTCGGAATCCACTTTAAACCCTAGATCCTGGTCTAATATAGTTATAAAGCGTTGACCGTAAGACTGACAACACTACCCTGTAAAAAGAATATATCTTCTGTTATATATATCTCAAAATCTGCCACTAGCCTTGGCTCGACCATGGACTGCAATTAATAATATATTTATATATATATAAATTAATTTATATTTATATTTATTATTAATATTTATATATGTACCCCCCAGCAAATTCACACACTTACTAATCCTCTAAAAATCAATGGAGAACATTTAAACTCGCTGATTTATCGAGTTTATTCTACTATTACTACACCACACCACACCACATTACTGTGCCTAGAGCTGAGTTGCCCCTTTACAGTTTGGAAATGATGTGGGTGAGAAGTCTGATTAGGCTCTGTGACACTCTACGGTCATACGAGACCGGTACCTACGGCTTAAAATTGATTCCGAACAACTACAAAGCATCCATGGCATCGCCCGTATTCGAACCCGAAACTTGTGACACTGAGAGCCAGAGCACTAGTCACTCGTCCATCAGATCTTATCGTGACTATCCTGGATGTAGACACTTCACTTCAAATTGTTAGTCATTTTTCGGATAGCTTTCTTAGCTCAAAACTGAGCTAAACTTCTGTAGTTAACAACCAAGTCGTTCGTTCAATGCTTAAGGATTTAAATTGCACATATTTACATATGATAAGGATGATGCCATGCATCATATTTTTAAATTAAAGATAGGTTTCCATCAGTGGGTTTCCATCGTATATTAATGGTGGTTTACCACCACAACTCAGATTACCTATCGATTATATTCTATTCTATGACGTGAGATTTTAATATCCGGCAGAAACCATTTAAACTAACATGTCAATTTCTATATATTTGCAGCATGG
This sequence comes from Caerostris extrusa, assembly GCA_021605095.1. NCBI lineage: Eukaryota > Metazoa > Arthropoda > Arachnida > Araneae > Araneidae > Caerostris > Caerostris extrusa. The sequence continues at coordinate 40,528 of BPLR01006333.1, forward strand.
GCCTGAATGGCCAGTGACTAGCGCTCTGGCCCTCGGTACCACAGGATTCGGAGTCGAGTCCCGGCGCTGCCATGGATGTTTGTAGTGGTTCGGAATCCACTTTTAAACCATAGGTCCTGGTCTAATAGGATCGTAGAGCGTTGCGGGGGCATTGTTATTCCGAGTCCGTGGCTTATCTTCAAGGTACACGCGCCCCTGGGTAATGCAAACTGAGTAACGTCTGTGTAGCGCTTGCCTTAAGGTATTCCCAGACCAAGTTGTCTGAGCGTTTGCCAGCTGCATTAGAAAGAATATATATATATATATATATATATATATATTTATATATATATATATATATATATTTGCAGTATAATGACTTACAAAAAAAAATTTATATTGTTGTACATAGTGAAACATTTAGTTCTCAACATTAATCGTTTTAGAATAATATTTTTTAAAAAAGAACTACCCTATATATTATTTATCTCCCACCATTAACTATGTTGAGCAAAATACTTCTTTAAAATACTTTTTCCATTCTTAAACCTACATTTTTTTTTTTTCAATTTTTTAATAATTTTTTTATTAAATCAAATTTTTGTATTTTTAAAAAACTTAATACCTGTAAACATACTCTAGAAAACTCTTATCTAAACACTATGCAAAGAGTTTAAGTTTTCACAATAAAAAAAAATCTCAAAAATAGCTAACGTTACATGGAAGACCTTTTCTTTAGTAAATTCATTAGATCCATATCTGACTCCGGTTTCATTTTTTCTCCTTTCGACACGACACATTCCAATTTTCATTAGAGAACTCCAACTCTCCGTTGTTTAAAACTAGAGTTGTTAAGATAACGTTTGCCATTCAATAGGTGTGGTTAACTAGATCGGAGATAGGGAAGGGCGTGTCGTCGAGTCCTGTCTCTAAAAGAAAACTCCCCTGTCAGCAAATCACGGCTCATCCCTTATCGGCAAGGCCTCTTCCTCCCCATCCAATTCTCCATCTCCACCCTTCTGCTAAATTTATCCCTTCTAAACTTTCCCTAAATTGAGGTGGAGGATGCAGCCTTCCCTATTTGTGATCAATGAATGGATTGATTTATGGTTGGGAACGAACGGTTCATTTATTTTTGAACCTTTCGTTCTCTGCGTCAAAAAGTGCTTTTTACGAAAGATGATTCATAAACCACATTTAAATAGATTCGGTTCCCAAAGAATTGTTTTGAATGGAATAGATTACATTTTTATAATATCAACAGAAATTGTTTTTCTTAGATATAAAAGCTTTTATTTTATTATTATTCAGTATCGTTAGATCATTAGATTATTATTGGACCTAGATTTGATTTAGTTCGGTTTGTCGCTCTACGATCTGTTTTGCACGTTTTAGGCTAATTTGACCGGGACCTACAGCTTAACGTGGATTTCGAACCACTCACAAACATCCATGCCACCGCCAAGATTCGAACTTCTGTGGTACCAAAAGCCAGAGGGCTAGTCAATTGGCCAACATGCTGCTATTGGGTCTAGGGTCACGTGGTAAGTACATTGGGTAGGATTCGCAATCCGATGAGTGAAAATTACCGTGTTTTATGTCCACAATGGGCACAATAAATCTCTAGGCTTGAAAGTGTCTCCATTGAGGACGAGCTGCAGAAAATGCAGATGTCGACTTTGGTGATGTTCATTCCAAATTACGATGGGGATAAAATGTCTAACTTCTTTGAGCAAAAGACAAGCCGATTAGTGGCTCAGTAGCATTGCGTGGAGCCGGTAAACATTAGGGCAGAGTTTCAATCCACTGGCGGCTTTGGTGTAGATACTGTTTCAAAAATAGAGGACACTCGATGGCGTGTGTGATGTTCAGCATCTTGCCTCTCGTGAGTCGGACTACCTGGTGGGAGTTTTCTGCATTTTTCTGCCATACAAATTCGGGGTAGTTCCACCTGAAAGTCCACCTTCTTCAGCGTCATGGAGCCAAGTCAGATTTCTACCTACGGGCGCTCCATCACAACAGAAGCTGCCCCACCCCTCCCTCCCTGAGATAAAGTTCTTGGACTTGGTCTTAGAATGTTGTCTACCAAGTGGGATAAGAAAAAAAAGACAATCCTTTTTTATGACAGTAGATACATCATCCTGATATAAATCATCTGGTTATATATAATTTATGTTATATTAAAGTCAAACTAACAAATTTCTGGCATCACGCATGAATTCTCATCTATTTCAATTTAAAAAAAAAAACAATTTACTTAAGACAATTAGATGTACAACAAATTCTTCTTATCGTCACAGGAGAAAAGGTGAAAGCATATTTTTTTTTTTAATTTATTTGCCCTTTATTTGTTGCCCTGCATTCTCAAGTTTTATTTTGAGCATAAAAATTTTTTATGCTCAGAATGCAGTTACTTAATTTTGTTCCCAAAAAGGAAAACCTTTTTTTTATTTTTTCTCATGATAGGGGAAATTAAAAGTGTTACCCTCATAATTAATTTCTCCAAAAGAGTTCCTCCAAATATCATAAATCAGCCTATTTTAATATTTCAAAGAAATCCTTACAGCCATTTATTTTTTAATTTTAAATAAATGTCATTTATATCCGCGGCTATTCATTCATTAGCCTATTCATATTTCTGAAGGACTTTATAATTTCCATTATTATGAAAGTGCGGTTAATCAGGATATTTCCTTAATTACATAAAAAAATAATTACATAATAATAATAATTACTTAATTACATAAAGATACATAATAAACCTAGTTTCTAGAGTGGATTAAATTTTCTATTGCTAAGTAATTGTATATTGTAATTTTATTCCCAAGTTTTTACTGGCTCATTGAATAGCTGTTTGATATAAGATCCAGAAGGCAAATTATTTGTGTAGTATGCGAATTATGTGTTATTTGATCTTATATCAAACAGCTATTCAATGAACCAGTAAAAACTTAGGAATAAAAAATTACAATCCACTCTAGAAACTCAGTTTATTATGTAGCTTTTAATTGAAAATAAATTAGGAAATATCCTGATCCTGACAGATATTAGATATAATATACTGACAGTTATATTAGACCGCAGTTTCACAATAACACAAATTATCGAATCATTTGAAAATACAGCAATAGTAATTAGATTTGTGGCCGTGTAATACAAAAAGCCATGAAGCGAATCTTAATCACTAACAAAAAAAGTCAACCAGATTCATTGGGTCCAAACATATATCAAAGTCCAAACACACGGACATTAAAGGCTTAGTAGGATGTTTTTTTTGTTGTTTGTCGCTCTGTTATCATTTTTTGCACACATTAGGCTAAATAGACCAGGACCTACAATTTAACGTGGATTCCGAACCTCTAAGAAACATCCATGTTGTCGCTAGGATTCGAACCTGAAATCTATGGTGACAAAGACCAGAGAGCTAGCTAACTGACCATCAGGCTGCAAAACATTAGAGTTCAACAGCCATATCCAATATAAGAATCTTTTTCATCATTGGCGCAACAGCCCCATGCTGGGCCAAGGCCGTCTGCCTACTGGCAGATTTTGAAACAGGAGATGTTTTTCTTTTTATAGGGTAGAGTCGTAAGCCCGACGCCCAACGCTCCACAACCACGTTAGACAGGGACCTACAGTTTAAAGTGTATTCCAAACCTTTACAAGCCTCCATGGCACGGCACGGAATCGAACCCTAAACAATATAAGAATCTCAAAACAAAAATTTTCACGATTTTCCATTAACTAAATCTCAACTGCGACATTCACTGTATATTCAAAGTTTTCTTGACTACCAATTATGGTGGAACTACAAATTACATTTCCTGTCCAAGTGTTTTTGACGCACAATTTCAGCAAATTGAATTTGATCGAAATACATAAAACCACCAGTTGTTTTTAAAAGATTAATATAGTTTTTCTATCAAATTTTAAGATCTTTTCCCAATCTTAGTTTCATTCAACAAGTTTTTGGCCATGTCCTGGTATTTCACACCAAAACAAGACCAGGTTTATACAGGGTAATAAAAATTAATATAAATTCCCTTATTTTTTTCATTAGGCTTAAATAAAAAAAAAAATGTAAGAATAAATTTTATGCACTCTGGACATAACAGTTCTTTATATTTTTCACATAAATCAAATTCATGTCGCATAACTGATTCATTGTCGTGATAACTTAATTAGCAAAAATGTAATTACGTTGTCAATTTTTGTTACATATTATAATATTACATATATTATAAAGGGCCTGATGGCCGAGTGACTAGCGCTCTGGCGCGCGGTGCCACAGATTTCGGGTTCAATACCGGCAGATGCCATTGGATGTTTGTAGTTGTTCGAAGTCCACTTTAAACCGTAGATCTCAGTCTAATACGATCGTTGGGCGTAGGGCTGACAAACCTATCCTGGAAAAAGGATGAAATCTGCCAGAAGGCAGACGATCTTGACCTACCATGGGGATGTTGTGCCACTGATGATGATGAGGATGATGATATATTATAATACAAATTAACAAAATTGTATAACTTGCATTGTATAGTATAGTATATAGTGCGCAAAATTGTATAAAGCATTGCAGAAAGGGAGCTTTACTAATACTGACATCATCAAATTAGTTGTTTCCATTGTTAAAGGGTTTCATGATAAATAGTTATCTAATGTCTGTTAGATAAAATAAGTGTATTTTATCTAACATTAAATTATTTTTTTTATTTAAGCCTAATGAAAAAAAAAATTAAAGAAATTTATATTAATTTTTATTAACCTTTTTCACCTAATCGCAAGTTTAATTTTAAAAAAACTAATAAATAAACGTACGCATGCATGCGTCCATGAAGATTATAAAATGAAGTGAAAAAAAGGTCTTTCTCACATATATACCCGCATTTCTAAAAAGAGTACACATAAACATCCATTAGCAATGCGTCTTCGAACTCCTTTTGACCTTGAAACTCAAAATTACAGGATCAATGATTCACTAATTGACCGACGACATGCCAGCACATGCCCGGAGGCGCCATGTACAACACGAATGAGGACTCCTCTATCTAACAAAGGAGAGATAAAACGCCGGTTGTATCTCGCCCTGGGATCTACGCTGATGCAAGAAGCCGGGGTGTTTGGAATCATCATTAATTATTTCGGGTGTCGCAAAAACGGCGGCAGGTGTCAACAGCCTCCCGAGAGTGCTTTTTGACTTCTTTCTCCGTACGGAGTTCCGCAATCGAGCCACGAAGGGCTTTTTTTTATTATTATTATTATTATTATTAAAAGAAAGAGGGGATTTATGAAGAGGCCTTGTTAATCACGATGAAAGATTTCGATAGTCTTTTTTTTATTGCAAGACGTTGTTTTGTGCAACTTTTTTTATGGATTTTTTAGTGATGGAGATACTTTTGTGCAATGTTTTTTAATGATGAAATCGAAAATTCTTGTTCTTCAAGGTCTTGCTAGGTGTATGCTAATGAGAAAAATCTGCTTCAGTAATCACTGTCGACTATCTTTAGCGTCTTTAAATTTTAATGACTTAACCAACATAAAAATATATATAATTAAATGTATGAATTAGTGGAAATATAAAAATATTGTTTAAAGTGAGCATGTTTAACTGATGGTTATTTGGTAAAATACTTAATAATTTTTAAGATGTGTCACACTATGCTCCTTTTTCACAAGGTGCACAAAAATAGCATCTTAGAGCTAAGGAATGATTTATTTTTAGTATACTAAGTTTTTTAATTACATTCTTAAAGAAAAAAAATTTTATTATTTAAGTGTATTAATTAAATGGTCATAAATTGATTTTTTTTTTTTTTTTTTTTTTTTTTTTTTCGGTTTTGAAATTTGAATAATGTAAAATAATCACTTTCTATCACTGAAAAGAAAAGTATTACATTTTTTTTTATTAAAACTATTTTTGAGAATAGAAACACTACCAAGATCTTCTCTTGGTTCATATTACTAAAAAAACATTTAAAGATTAATTGTTATGTGCTTAAAGACATTTATACCTACAAAACATTATTTTGTTAAATATCAGTGGGCCTCATGTGCTTTGACTTCTTTTTCCATATGGAGTTCCGCAATCAAGCCACGGATGGGGTTTTTTTTATTATTAGAAGAAAGGGGAGAGTTATGAAGAGGCCTTGTTAATCAAGATGGGAGATTTCGATAGTCTTTTTTTTTTATTGCAAGACGTTGGATTTTTAGTGCTGGAGATACTTTTGTGCAATGCTTTTTTAAATGATGGAATTGAAAAATCTTATTCAAGGTCTTGCTAGGTGTACGCTAATGAGCCAAAATCTCTTTTAGCAATCATTATCGACTGTGTTTAAATTTTAAGGACTTAATCAACATAAAAATATGTAAATATTATTAGTTTTTTTGTTCTAATGCAGCTGGAAAACACTTAGACAATTGCACCGACGTTACTCACTTAAGAGGTGCGTGTATCTTGAAGATAAGCTGCGGACGCGAAGTAACAATACCTCCGCCACGCTCTACTAACATGTTAGACCAGGACCTACAGTTTAAAGTGGATTCCGAACCACTACAAACATCCTTGGCACCGTCGGGACTCGAACCCGAAACCTGTGGTACCGAGAGCTAGAACGCTAGCCAATTGCACATCAGGCCCTAAAATATATATAATTATATGAACGAAATAATGAAAATAGAAAAATTATCGTTTAAAAGTGAATATGATTTACTGGCGATTATTTGGTAAAATGCGTAATAATTTTAAGATGTTAGTCTACCATTAAAGAAATTTTAAACAAATTTTAAACTTTTCACACTATGCTCGCATTTCACAATATGCAAAAAATAACGTCTAGGAGCTAAAGAATGTTTAATTTTTGTATACTATTTTTTTTAAGGTAAATTCTTGAAGAAAAATTGTATTGTTTTAAATATATTAATTAAGCAGACATAAATTGAATTTTTTTTTTTTTTTCCGGTCTGGAAATTTGAATAATGTAAAATAATGACTTTCTATCATTGAAAAAATATTAAAAACACTTTTTTTTTATTAAAACTATTTGTCAGAATATAAACGCTAATAAGATCTTCGAGTCTTAATTCGTATTACTAAAAAACCATTTTAAGATTAATTTTATGCGTTTAAAGACATTTATATCTACAAAACATTATTTTAGTTACCATCAGTGGGCCTCGTGTATTTCACGTCCTGATACATATTACTGATAAATATTTAAAAATTAATTGTTATGTATTTAAAGACATTCAAACTTACAACACATTATTTTTGTTGTTAAATATCAATGGGCCTCCTATATTTTACGTAAGCTACAAACAGCCCACCGGTGATGAGGAATAATGATGAAAAGGAGAATATTAAGAGCCTTAAGGAGTAACTCCTCCCCCCTCCCGCATTTGTTTGTCGTATGATAGAAGGAGATTGTTATTTCTTGTCCCAATTGGTCTACAGCAACATCTACACCCAATCCAAGAAGCCGTGTAAGGAAAAAGGGAGCAGCTTCTGTTGTGATGGAGCACCCGTAGGTAGAAGTCTCACTTGGCTCCGTGTCGCTGAAGAAGGAGGGAAGCGCTTTCCGGGAGGACTTTTAGTTGAAACTACCCCTCATTTGCGTATCGTGTGGAAGAAAAACCCAGAAAACTCCCACCAGATAATCTGATTAATGAGTCAAGATATTGAACATCACAAACGCTAACGAGGTTTTTCGTTTTTTTGAAACAACCTCTACAACAATATCTCCAACGGATTGATCCTAATGCTTACCAGCGGCGCACGTTACCACTGAGCAACGAGTAGGGTAAATTACTCTAGTTAATCTAAAAACAAATGATAACCTTAAAACTATAAATAACTAAATTTATGAGTAAATAAACTTTCATCACTAACAAATAAAATGACACGATTCGTATATACTATTTTCCTAGATTTTTAAATAATATTTATAAATAACTAATTAATTTTTTTATTAATTTAACTAATTAATGGATATATTACTATTTGTTAAAGCAAAGTTATTTCAAACTTTAATAAATGTAACCGAATATAGATAACAAAGTACTTTTAGATTTCTAAATCCAGATATTTTTTTATTTAATATTAATATTCATGTTTAAATTTTTTTAAAAAGGAACAAAAAGTGCCATGCAAATATTTTAACAATTCTTTTACAGTTTCTTTTTCTTAGTGAAAAAAAGACATATTTAAATAAATGCCTTTTACAAAGAAAAGAAATTCCCATGATTAATTAGCCATCGGAGAATAAGAAATGAAACCGAGAATGCTCAGTTCTTCTAATAATGATCTGTAATAACAATTCTGATATTTTATGATCTTTCTTTTGGCACTTGGAATTATTCTGAATGGGAATTTCTAATTGTCAGCAATTAAAACGGGCAGCTTCTATGCGCTTTCTTCAAACTCTGCCATTCATTATGTAAAGTTTTGATACATTAACAAAGGAATTTAATGAGATAATTACAAGAAAATATGCATAATGAGTCCCTGAATAATAATTCTTAAACTTGGACACTTCCAATAATTTACGAAAATCGATTATTTTGCACGTATAATTAAAGTATACTTCTTACCAGCTGTTAATCACATTGCTATTATATAATACATTAGGTCAAATGGTGTAATTTATTATTAAAATGAGACTGTAGGCGATCCAAAGGAAATATTAGAAAATGGACTAAAATCTCAAAATTAATTCATTTCTTTGGACAGCATGTTGATTAAAAAAAAAGAATTACATTTTTTGTAAATTAAAACAACTGTAAATTAATGGATACTTATTTGTAAATAGGGCCCTAATGGCCGAGTGACTAGCGCTCTAAAGCTCGGTGCCACAGGCTTCAGGTTCGAGTCCCGGAGGTGCCATGCATGTTCGTAGTGGTTCGATTTCCATTTAAACCGGAAGAAACGATCTAATACGACTGTAGAGCGTAGGGCTGACAACCCGACTCTGTAAAAAGGAAACATCTCTTGTCTCGAAATCTGCCAGTAGGCAGATGGTCTTGGCCCACCATGAAGCTCTTGCGGCAATGATGATGATGTCTGTAAATGTTTTGAACTCAAAACAGCTTGTAAACTTTTCCGTATAAGAACAAAAACAATGATACGTCATAATGACGTAATAATCACGTGATGAGTTAAAAAATTGCCGTTTCATATAGAAATATTCTTCTTCATTGGTGCAGCAACCCCATGTTGAGCCAAGGCTGTCTACCTACTGGTAGATTTCGAGACAGGAGATGTTTCCTTTGTACGGAGCAGAGTGTCTTCCCTACGCTCTACAGCCATATTAGATCAGGGCCTACGATTTAAAGTGGATTCCCAACCCCCACAAATTTTCATGGCACCACTGGGACTCGAACCCCATCCCTGTGGCACCAAGCGCTAATCACTAGGTCATCTGGCCCCTACACAGAAACATTGTCATACAATAATTGTGACAATTTCTATACGAATCTTCAATTTATAATTTCCATTTCCGCGAAAGTACTATTAAATACTGAATAAAAATCTAGTCATTCAGCCATTATGTTAAATACTATTGTGTTATTTTAATCATTTTGTTAATTTATTCTAGTTTTAATTAATATATTTCTGTTTGTATTATAATTTTTGTTATTAATTTATATTATGTATTGATTTTATTTTGATAAGCCATCTAAAATCTGTATAAATTCACAATCTAGCCAAGAACAATAAGAATTTACTAAAATAGCTTTCATATGAAAAATTATAATATCTTTTACTTTAAATTTTGACTTATTTGTAGGTATTTTACATATATTTTAAATCGAAATTCAGATTTCTACCAAAAAACAACAAATTTGTAAATTTATTTTTCCATAAAAATTGCATAAAAAATTAACATTATTTAATGTTCAATGATTACAAACAAATTATAATTTATTTAAAAAAAAATATTGAAATATTTGTCATACATTTAATAACAACGATAATATTACGATAACATTTACGTTAAGATTTATGATTAAAAAGTTTTAAAAGTTTTAACGTTAAGATTTACGATAAAAAATAACGAAATATTTTATCTATCTACATAAAATCATTATCTTTACATCAATTGCGAATTCTCTAATAACAATTTGCAACTGGTAATTAAGTAAATAAACACAAAGTTTTATTTTCTAAGAGAACAAATTTACGCTGTGATGTTACAGCGCAATTAAAAAACGAATCTGAACTTTCACTGACAGCTATAACAAATTAAATCTACAAAAAAAAAAATATTTATACGAACATTATTACTAGCAGTCTGAAAATTCCCTTTAAAAAAAAAAAGAAGTCATAAGAACGAGGATTTATGAATGAGCTCAGATGTACAAATAGTTTTGGTAAGATATTTTTTTCTTTTGAAAATAATTTTCTTTTATCTTAGAAGTCATAATCCATAAATCTATCGAAAAATGAAATTAACACATTTTTAAACTTGTTGACTAGTTCCAAACGATATTTTATCGCTCGAATGTTGCCATTCAGAAAATTGGATTTTCAGAAATGTATTTAAAAATTTATAAAAAAATTTACGAATTTTTATTTACTAAGACTACCATTGACAAAGAAGAAAGTAGTATCCTGTATCTTCCGTGTTTATGTAGTCAAAAAAATTTAATTTTATGAGAAATGATGCTAATGTTATTTATTATTCACACACTCTCCCTATATATATCTTGTTCAAATTTTCAATCGTTCATAAATACTTTTTATTCATCCACTCAAGTTCAAATACATTTTTTTAACAAGTAGATGTTAAAACAGTTTTTCAAATATTAATTCACTAATTAAATTTAATTAATTAATTTTAGTTTTTTTTACATTTAAGTTGCATGTATCTACCAATAGATGGCGCCAGATAAACTTAAAAAAATGAATGAAAATTATTTATAAAGGACTTTCTGCAATAGAGTGAAAAAAAGTAGGAATTGACTTAAAAATTTTTTTTTTTATATTACTTGTTATGTAGTCAAAATGTTATTTTATAAGAAATGATGCTAATGTTATTATATTAGAAAGATGAAATTGAGAATATTTTATAAATTTTATTCTTTTGCTGTAAGAAAACGTCTGAAAATTTTTCAATTTTTATAGGTTTTGATCGCTTTTAATAACTGATATGCTTTTATTTACATTGCATATTTCATGTGCAAAATTTAAAAATTGTTGATGAAAATTTAAAATTAATTAATTGTTGAATTCTTTTGCATATTTTAAAATCCTGGTCATTTAATTGATTTAATAAAACAAAATACCATTTTAAAAAGAGAAGGTTATTTTATATATAAAAATCTCATAATTTTAATTATAAATTTTAACATTAATTATGATAATAAAATAAAATTAATGGAATACGATTTTTAATTAATTTATTTAAATATTTACAGCTCTATAACTTTTAAAACTATTAATGACTACATAAAATATTTACAGCTGTTTTTTACTGTGATTTATAAATTATTTTAAATAAATTAATTTTCATTTACAACATAGTGTAAAAGAATTAATATGAATATAAATTTGCTTTATAATATCTGATAAATATTAATATTTTAAGTTCATTTATTTTAAACTAACATTCATTTTCGATACTATTCAATATTAATTTCATTATCTCAAAGATTAGGGATTCTGACTTATTAAAATACTAAACCGATATTTTTCTTTATGAATAACATTGCCCTTGTTCTAAACAATATAAATAGCTCTTTTCTTATAATTTAATAAATATTTTTCTATTATAAAAGAAAAAAATCTTGATTAGGATCTCCAAATTGTTGTTGTTTTCGAATGTCGTGAACTTTTACTTATGACCCAGCGTCAATGGCATATTTACTAATCAATACGACCTATGACCCTCACGTAAAAAGCATATTTCTTTCCTACCGTATTTCGTCATGACGTCTTCATTCCCATTTCATGTTATTTCCATTATTAGCAGAATATGACCCAGCACCGATGGACATATTTTAAACCATACGACCCATGATCCTCAACATTTCATTAGTAGAGAAGATAGAAAGCGTAATATAATAATATTTTAAAAACCGAATATGATTTTTGTGACATTTTAATTAGCATTAGTCAGAGCTAAATCTCATCAGATCACCAGATGGTGCCGTATGCGAATCATTTAATAATTAAAAAGATAAACTTTCGGTTTAATTAAAATCCCCAATAAGGATTTTTAGGATTCTTTCTCTTAAAAATTTTTTTTCTCTTAAATATTAGATTTAATTATGATCTAAAGATTATATATATAATATATATATATATACACTCAAGAGCCAAAACATTATGACCACCCCTACATTTTGCAATGAACTCGCCTGGATGATGTGGAAGGCACGTGATCAGGTGGAAGTGGTATTTAACTGGTATTAAGTGATGGTAATAATCCATGCCAAGGCTGTTGAAGCTGTTGCGCGCCAAAAGGTGAGCCAACTCGTTATTGACAGGTGGTCATAATGGTGGTCATATATATATTTATAATATATATATATATATATAATATATATATATATATATATATATGAGAGAGAGAGAGAGAGAGAGAGTAGATTAGAGATATATAGAGAGAGAGATATAGAGAGAGAGAGAGATATAGAGAGATATATATATATAGAGAGAGAGAGAGAGAGAGATTAATTATTAGAGCTTTTCTATGTAGGCAAATGTACTTTTTTTCCTCTTCTTCATTGGACCATTGCTGTTTGCCTACTGGCAGATTTCTAGACAGGAGATGTTCTCTTTTTACGGGGTAGGCTTGTCAGTCCTACGTCTAACGCTCAACAGTCATATTAGACCGGGACCTATGGTTTAAAATGGATTCCGAACCCTTACAAATATACAAGACAATTCCAAGACAATTCAGACAATTACAAGACAATTCAGTGAACACTACGGCAAATTTAGTAGTCATTTCGAACCAATTGTATATCGTTCTGCCCTTTGGTGCCACAGACTTCAGGCTCAAATACGGGCGGTGGCATGGATGTTTGTGAGTGGTCCGGAATCCACATTAAACTGCAGGCCCTTGTCTAATTAGCCGAGAGTATACAAAAAAATTGACCATAGAGAGACAAACCAAACCAAACCAAACTAGTTGTTTTTAATTCTAAGAACAAGAATTGAGTGACGTAATTTGTTACTTCAGAAAACAAACAAAATTCAATAAACAAGAAACAACACTACTAAAATATGCGGCGGACATAACTAATACATTCCATCGCACATTCTGGAAATTTCATAATTAATTTTTTTGTCAATTTCTATCGCGTTTATCCTCAATACGTGATGATAATTAGATAACCACAATTCAAAAACCATGTGTGTCAAGGAATCCTATACCTTCACCAACTGTCATTACCAAAGTTTTCTTTCACGTCAAACGTCAGGTAACAAGGCGTCTAGACTCACCGACTGCAAAGCCGTCTAAAGATGAGTGACATCAATTCAAACTATTTCTTATTCTTGCTAATCGGCCTTACTGCTTCGAAGATCTAACAGACCATGACATAGCGGCGCAACCTCTTAGCCTCTCTCAATCTAATGAAAATAGATGGTGGTGGTGGTGGTAAATTAAAATTCATAACAAGGTACATTATTAGGTTGCACATCGAACCGAACAAGTGCTTGTTCCTTTTTTTAAGTCGTGTAGCTCTGTCGATGTAACCGGTTTTTTGATGTTTCTGGTTTGTTCGGTAAATATTCTCGTTACTTATTAAAATAATCTGGAAATTCAAATGAATATCTTTTTAGTAACTTTTTATTGTTGTTTTGAAATTAACCGATTACTAGTCAATTTATTTTTCTTTCATAATGATGTTTTTGAAATCCGGTTCTAGAAATTTCAGAAATTATGAAATCATGTTTAGTTATTTAAATTTTATTATAATTTAGAATTATGAAAAAAATACCTTTAAAAGAAATTTTAACTGATAAATCAATTGAATTATAATCGAATAACTATATAGAAATGTATGTTTTATTAAAGCTACTTAAGGTGCCTAATTATAAATATTATTATTAAAGTGCCTAATTATTGTATTATTTTGAAATTAACCGATTACTAGTGATTTCTTTTTCTTTCATAATGATGTTTTTGAAACCGGTTCTAGAAATTTTCAGAAGTTTTAGAAATTGAGAAATTATGTTTAGGTATTTAAATTTTATTTAAATTTAGAATTAAGACAAAAATACTTTTCTTAAAATTTTAACAGATAAATCAATTGGATTATAATCGAATAATTATATAGAAATGTATGTTTTATTAAAGCTACTTAATGTGTCTAATTTACTTTTATATTACTAATTAAATTTTTGAAAATGTATTGTTAAGTTTGGATTTTTAATTTTGGAAAAAAAACCTGAGCTATTTGAATTGAAAGTGTAAAGATACTTTATTATACACTGAAAAACTTCGTATTTTTATATAGTCGTTTGCGACTGAATCAATTCCAAAAATTTTAAAAATACAGGGATATTATATAGCGTTGACAATTTTATTATAAATATGAAACGAAATTATCAATGTGCTTCTAAAATCAACAACCACGTCCACTCTAAACTTGACGTTTTTTACTTTCAAATCAAATCTTTTCACTGAATTTTACTTTCAAAAAAAAATTTTACTAAAGTTTATAGAAACATAATTATAATAAATAAAACTAATTTTTCGGATTACCTGCATATAGAAATGACTTTATTTAACTGAATCAACCCGACTCGTGGCTCAGTGATAATGTGCGCTGCTGGTGAGCATTAGAGCTGAGATTCAATCCGCTGGTGGCATTGTTGTAAACATTGTTTCATAAAATGAGGAGGCATGAGGGTGTTTGTGATGTTTAACATTTTGCCTCGTGAGTCGGACTACCTAGAGGGAGTTTTCAAGGTTTTCTCCCATACGATACGCAAATTCGTGGTAGTCCTCCCGGAAGGCACTGCTCTTCTTCGGCGAATAGGATCCAAGTCAACTTCTATTTACGGATGCTCCATCACAACAAAAGCCGCCCACTTTCCCTCCTTCCGTGGTTTGGTTTGTCTCTCGATGGTCATTTTATGCACACTTGGGGCTAATTAGACAGGCACCTACAGTTTAAAGTGCATTTCGAACCACTCACAAACATCCATGCCAAATCCGAAACATCCATGGATTCGAACCTGAAGCCTGTGGTAACAAAGGCCAGAGCGCTAGTCAATTGGCCGTCACCTCCATTCACTGAATAGACTGTAGACTTCTCGTCTACACAAGTCTACCGTCCCGCACTGACGGACACTGAGGATTAGTCACAACAACATTAACTGAATAAAAACATTTCAGTATTAGTTATTCAATGTTAAAGATAAAAAATTAAAATTGAAGCAAGGGGTTAAAAAAATGAGAGTGATTGTGCTTTTAAAATTACAAAGAAAAAAAAATTTCTAATAAAAAAAAAAATCAAGCTACATTAAAAACTTAATTGATAAATTGCAAGTGAAGGATCCAATCTTTAAAAAATTTAACCACAATTAATGTAATTCCTTATTAATTTAATATAAGCTTTCAAAAACTATCATCAAAAGGCAACCTAAATTTTAGTATAGAAATTCACACCTTCAGTTTAAATTACTATGCCATTCAGTTTAAATTACTATGCTAAAACAGATTAGAAGGTATTCCTCTTAAAACTTAAAAATTTAACACAGATACAAACATTTAATTGCTATTTGATTTGTTTACAAAACTATCTTGTGAAAGAAAATTAGACTTTAAATTAAATAGTCCAAATACAATGAACAATATCCGTTTCTCTATAAATAGAATACCTCATCAGCTACATTTTCTAAATCTCGCGTACAACACCCACATACATTTCATTCAGTTCAACTCAACTGATTCCAATTTAAAACAAATAAAGATTTATAATGTTGCTATTTCAATTACATGTTGCAATTTTTAGTCTAAAATTATTTAACAAGTTTGAGTTATGAATGTAGCCCTAGAATAGATTTTACAGCATTTTAACTTAAAATTCTAAGTAAAAGAATGTCAAAAACTAGAAATATTGATATAATGTCTGAAAAGATCATTGTCAATCTTAAGGTAAGTTGTACTATATTATATCTGACTTAAACTTTTATTTACACTTCACGGATTAAAGAAAATGAAATTCGTGGTACATTACAAGATTTAATTTTAACGCAAAATATCGTTTTCAGCTAGATCTACAATAAAATATTGCTCCTTTTTTTTTATTAAGGATTTAATGCTCCTTTTATCAGAAAAATAAAAATCAATAAATTAGATTAAAATAATAATTATTATAATTATAATTATAGTAATTTTTTAATAATAATTTAATTAAAAAAATAGTAAATTAAATTCTTTTATTTAATAATAGATTATTTGATTTTTAAAGACGCTTGCAGAAATCGACAATCGAAAACGATTATTCAAATAAATAATTAGATTCTTATTTAAGGATGTCTTATTAATATTTTAATTTCTAGAATAGCAATAATATTATTATAATAAAGGAAATTCATTTATTGGATTTTGTTACTTAATTACATAAATATTTCTTAACGGTAGTTTTTCATTAAATTATTATTTTGATTAAATATTTTGTATTTTACAAAACATTTTAGAGTTCAAATGATCCGATATAAAAATTTTTAAAAAATTAATCAATAATTTAAAAATTATATTTATTCAATGCATATAAAGTTTATAAAAAATTGTAACAAAATTGATGAAAGCAATTATATATATATACAATTATAACATATTTTTACTATACATTATAATATTTGATAAAAAAATTACAATCTTCAGTTATTTAACTAAAGCATACAAATGAAAATAATGAAATATAAAGCATAAAAATGAAATTTATATAATTAAGCTAATTTGCATATTAGCTAGGTATATGAAAGTTGTCTTTTTTTTTTTTATTTAAAATATTATTATAGCGTATCCAAAATATATCATAATAATATAAATATTATCAGATTACAGTTATATTATTTTCAGGATAAAAATAAGTTATAATACAATTAGAAATAAAAAAAAATTCAGATTTTACTGAAAATATGCATTAGATATATCATAAAAAGAAATGTATCGATAATTTAATTTTTCTTTTTAGTAATTTTGGCACTTTTATTTTTTAAAAAATTAAATAATTCATGTTTCAGTAAAAAAAAAAAAAAAAAAAAAAAAAATGCAAATGTTCTTATTTTAAGAAAAGCAATTTTTTTTTCTAAAATTCATAAATATTCCATTTCAATACAAAATAAACATAACATTAACAATTTTAAATAGCATTTCTATTTTTTTAATTTAAAAAAAATCTTTGAGTTCTTTATTTCTTTTTTTTTTTTTTTAAAAAAAAAAAGTCCAGCTAACAACTAAGTTGATTTTAAAAATTACATTAAGAACTACTTTACATTTCAATGCTCTAAAAATTTGCATAATTTTTGAAAGCAGTTCACACAAAAAACTTTCTTACAAAGAACTGCAGCCAATGCCAGAAAAGAGAGTAGCACGTTTTGTAACATCTTTTTAACCTTTTAACAGTTTCCAAACATCTACTGCAGTTACAGTTAGAAAAGATAAAAGAATAATAAATCTGAATAGCCAGCATAAAAATGAAAAGTTGTTTAAGTAAAGCTACTGTATTCATTGTTTGTTCTTTAGTCCATTGTATCCAGTAAGGAAAATTAGGTTAACTTAGAATATCAAACTTCTTATTACTTAAGTACTTTAGAAATGGCAACAGAAACTATTGTCTTGATGTTGTTGTTGTTTTTTCTTTCATATTAAGAATGGAAATCATTAGCTTAAGAGAGCTTAACTGTTATCAATTAATATCACATTTTCCAAAGCCAAAATATAAACATATTTAGCAATGAAATTGAATTTTTAATGTCTGCCTAAAAATATTTGCATAAAATTAATTTTTAAATATTAGCTGATTATTTTGCTGCAGCTTATGTTTTTTATCTTTGCAATTTCGTTTTTAATCAAATTTAATGTTAAAATCTCAAATTTTTAAACATTTTATAAATAACAGGGGATTATATTTTTTGATTTATAAATAAACTAGTGTTTCATATTTGCAATAATTTTTCTATATGTAATATTACAAAATAAATTCTTTTCAATGTAATATTTTTGGTAGAATAATAAACTTTAATCTTTATTAGAATTAACATAGTTTTCTCACAATTCTATATTTCATTTTAATTTTTTAATTTTTGAATAAAAAATTTAATAATTAATTTTGAATAAAAAATTTAATAATTAATTTTGAATTGTAATTAAATTAATTAATTTTGAATTATAAAATTTAAAAAATAAATAATTTAATTTTTGAAGCTGTTTGCTTAAAATGAAATTACAACATGTATTTTGACAGATTTCATTTCACTTTTAATGTTATTGGAAAATATTTCAAACTAAATAAAAACTTAAAATAATTTCCTTAAATATTGAAGACAGTTTAAATCAGAAAATATTTTCTCAAATATATTTTATACGGTGAAAGAAAACATAAATTTTTAATTTTTAATTAAAAATTCGAGTTGCCATACTTTTTAACAAAAAAATTAATTAACTGCAGACGATTTTATTTTTTTTAACAAATTCTATTCTAAAATCCTCACGATAAATTAATAATCTCTCTTAATCGAAATTTTTGGGAACATGCAATATAATAATGAAAGTATATTTAACTGACAGTAATTTTCAAGGATTTTAAAAGTGCTGTCAGTTAAATTTACTCAATTTATTTTCTATTTCATGTCTTTAAAATTCTTATTTTATGTCTCTGAAATTAGAGTTGCCTCGTAGTATGTGGAATAAAATTTTCTCAACCTTTATATTTATTTTTTTTTATAATAAATTTAAATAGTTAATTTAGATAATTAATTTTTTTTAAAATAACCAAAAATATTTTTGTACATAATTAATTCATTTTTGTTTTTTCAGGAACAACTATTAATTCGAAAAAAAAATTATCGTCTAACATGATAAATTCTCGAATTTAAAAAAAGAACTAATTATTTCTACACTCATTATTTACTAATTACTTCCGTATTCTTTCTTTTCTGAATTCTTTTTTTTTTCTTTTCGACAGCTTTCAAAATATTTCGAAATAAATGAAAACAGCTACAATTAATGCTTCATAAATACAATTAAATTATCATCCGTCAAAATACTGTAAAAATGACTTTTTTTAAAATTTTTAATATTGATAGTTTATTTCGTTTGATAAACATTCTTATGAATTTCTTCAAAACAATTTATATACTTTAAGTGGCAACATAACATGATGAATGTTTGTTATTTTTTTACGTAATTTACAGTTGAAGTGGAAGAAATAAAAAAAATATATGAAGAACATTTTTTTTTTTTTTTTTTTTTTTTTTGCAACAGCAATTTTTTTTTTTTTTTTTTTTCGTAGAGTTACTTAATTACTAGAAAGTATTGTTTCTCCTTAAAAAAAGAAAAATTACAGCCGAAAACATGGGGGAAAAAATGGTAGTGAAAAAGAAAAGCCTACTACTTTTGGACAAAGTAAATTTTAATGATGTTGTAAGATCTATTTTTGGTATAAAAGAAACATAAAATAAAAAAAAAAAAAAAGACAAAAGAAACTAAAAAAAAAAAAAAAAAAAAAAAAAAGACAAAAAACAAATACTACCTATATAAATCTTTATTGACTGTTTCTTTTTACCTTATTTTCAAATGCGGTATACCTTTCATAATAATTTCCAAAATATTTAAATTTGATTTAACAGATTTTATTATTTTATTGAGATTTGATCATATGCTAGTTAGTCTAAATAAATAAAAGGTTTCAATGTAACAAGATTAAACACAGAGATAACCTAATCAAAAAAAGGTTAAAGAAAAGAAGAATACCAAAAACTTATATCTAAAAAATGTCTTGAGAAATTAAAAAATATGTACGACATTAAGTAAATGATCTTAATTATGAAAGATTGTTTCTCCTTAAAAAAAAAAAAATTACAGCCAAAAAAAAACTTGACGAAAAAATTGGTAGTGAAAAAGTTTTAAAAAATGAAAAAGCCTAATACTTTTAGACAAAGTAAATTTTAATGATATTATAGAATTAATTTTTGGTATTGAAAAAAACTTAATTCTTTATATTATAAAAAAATAACCAAATACTACCTATATAAATCTTTATTATCTATTTCTTTTTACCTTATTTTCAAATGCCATAAACCTTTTATAACAATTTTCTAATTATTTAAAAATGTTTGATCATTCGCGGACTACACTTGCATCATCATCATCATTGGCGCAACAGCCCCATGGTGAGCCAAGACCGTCTACAGATTTTGAGACGATAAGTGTTTTACACGGTGTAGGGTTGTCAGCCCGACGCCTAATGCTCTACAGACATATTAGACCGGCACCTACGATTTAAAATGGATTCCAAACCACTAAAAATATCTATGCCATCGCCGGGATTCAAACCCGAAACCTGTTGCACCAAGCGCTAGTCACTCGGCCATCATGCCAGATGCTAGCCTTGTATGCCAGTCTAAATAAACAAGACTCCAGTAGATGAAATTAAATACAGGAATAACCTAATCCACTCAACAACCGTTAAAGAAGAAGAAAAAGTAGAATATCAAAAACTTATTTCCTAGAACATCTAAAAATGTCTAAATCTAAAATGAGAAACAAAAAAATCTGTACTACATAAGTAAATGATCTCATTATAAAAGATAAAAAGCATTAAAAAGGATTATTTTATATTCAGGAACAATCCCCATGGTGGGCCAAAGCCGTCTGCCAGATTTCGAGACGAAAGTTGTTTTCTTTTCACGGGGTCGATTTATCAACCCAACGCCCAACAACCATATTAAGCCGGGATCTACCGGTTAAAGAGGATTCTAAATCATTGCAAACATCCATGGCACCGCCGGGCTCGAACCTCAAACCTGTGGCAAAATGCGCCATAGCGAATGCATCTGAATGTAATTGAATTTTAATTGTAATAACTGAATTTTAATCCTGAATGCAATTGAATTTTAATTTATTGCATGATGGTTTTTTTATAAGAAATTGCAGTTTACAATTTCAATACCTTAGGAAATTTTTTAGTGATTTTCTCTTCATTTCTCAATATAGTACGCAATTGACTTATGCGGCATTAACCTAATCCTTCTGCAATCCTATCAATAGCCCATTCAAATGGAAGACCACAAACCATTGTATATTTATTTACAATCCACCAAGTTTACTATTAAGTAATGGTCTCATTATAAAATTTAAAAAACATCATAAAAGAAATTTTTTATATTCCAAAACAGTATGTGCTGTTAATGCAATCGAATTTTTAACTTATTATATTGTTTTAAGATGTAATAGTTTACAATTGGAATACCTTAAGGAATGTTTTAGGGATTTTCTCTTCATTTCTTAATATCGCACGCAATTGACTTACTATAAGCGGCATTAATCTAATCCTCCCACAATCCTATCAATACTCCACTCAAGTGAAAGGCCATTGATATTCACTCTACCACCCGAGTTTACTATCGCAACATCAAAAAATTTCACCACCCATTCTAACTTCCAACCTTCGAAACAACAAAGCAAAAGAAAACGTGGCAATCGAATTCTTCAGAAGGCATAATCGACTTTACGACCCATCTGTTTGGGTGATGAGAGAGGAGTGTCGAAACCTAATAGGTTGAAGTAGGCCACGTGGCGCCCCCGGTCATGCCTCCCCAAGGACAAAGGACCCAGGGAGATTAGGAAAATTGGAATGTCTCCTTAAGCCTTCTCTCATATGAGGGAAAGTAAGGAACCGAAATGATCTACTGCTTCGATTCGAAGATGAATTGGATATGAAAGGGAACTTGATGCGATAAGCAAAGCCTTGAAAGTCATTCTGATATTCTGGAGAGGAATTTTCACTTTCTATCTTTTTTGGAATTTCGATTTCACAAAAAGATTATTAGCATTCTTTAAATGAAACTATCTGAATTTAAAATCGAAAAATAAAAGATAAGCATATTTTAACAAAGAATGTTGATTTATTTTTGATTTTGAAGATAAATAAATAGTTTTTACATTTTAAAGACAATCTCTATCTAGATTTTGCAATGGCGGTAAAAAAAAAAATAATTACGAAGTTTTTTAAGTTTTTCAAAAAAAAAAAAAAAATAATAGTTTTAATACGACCTTGTAAATAAACGTAACCTTGGCATATATAATTATTCATATGGTATTTACCATTGATAAAAGTTTATCATTGTTAGTATACAGAGGGCGTTCACATATTTTTGTAACGATTTTGAAAGAAAAATATTTAAATATAGATAACAGAACGAACGTAAAAGTTAAATTAATTCTTTTTGTTGAACTATCTATTATATCTTGATTTCTAAGATAAAAGAGTATTTCTTAAAAAATATCAAGGTTGACTTTATACCAATGCACCACCATAATCTCCTGGAGTCCATCCAATATTTTGGGATGCAGCTTGTAAAAAGCTTGTTTTAACAGTTCAGATGCATGGCAAGCCATAGGAGTCACATAGGAGAACTTATTAAAACGATAAGATTCACAGTGGGACGTATTTATATGGAATAACCTCAATTCCGGTTTCATTTCTCATCTATTTTTCAAATATGGAGTAGTAGATTTAGAGATATACCTAAAACTGTTCCTGGTAGCTTCATACTGATGGTTTGTTTGTCACTCTACGGTCATTTCATTGCACACTTTGGCCTAATTAGACCGGGACCTACAGTTTAACATGGATTCCGAACCACTCACAAACATCCATGCCAACTACAGGATTCGAACCTGAAGCCTGTGGTACCAAAGGCCAATTGGCCATCAGGCCACCATCATACTGATGTAACTTAACACATCGAAGATTGTAAAGAGATGGAAGAAGGTAAAGAGATGGAATGTCTTTTTTTGAAAATGGGTTGTTAAAGCATATTTTTGACAGTACCTCCAACTAATTTTGAAATTTTTTCTTACTTTTCTTATTTTAAGCTTTCGGTTGTAAAGAATCCAGTAATAATCATAAAATCTGTATCAAAACTTTCCTTGTTTTATCTGAACCAACTTTTAAGGCCTTTTTTTTCTATATTCGGTTATAAATCGATCTTTTTCAATAGCAATGAGAAGTTGTTGTGTCTAATCCTCAGTGTCATACAGCGCGGAACGGGCATCCCAACCATGACTAATGGGATGTCCTGTATGAGTGCGGACGTCCATCATGTCCACCATGAATGCGGACTCCATCCATGAGTAATGTACAGATGGATGGAGAAAAAGGGGCAGATTCTGTTGTGATGGAGCACCCATAGGTAGAAACCTGATTTGGTTCCGTGTCGCAGTAGAAGGAAGGTAGTGCCTTCAGGGAGCACTTTTAAAGGGAAGTACCCCGCATTTGTGTATCATATGGGGAGAAAATCCGGAAATCTTCCACCAGGTAATCCGACTCCCGAGGCAAGATGCTGAACATCACAAACGCCATCGAGTCTCCTCATTTTTCGAAACAGTGTCTACAACAAAGCCGCCAGCGGATTAAGCCTCCGCCCTGAGGCTCACCAAAGGCGTACGTTGCCATTGAGCCACGAGGCGGGCTAAATCACTTTTAAAAATAATAGTTATTAGTGATTTTCGATTGCTTTGATTCTACTGAAATTATAGTCAAGAGAAAAATGTATAAATTTAGTTAACTAGTATTGCAAAGCTTAATTCTTTTCAACAAGTTTGAGTCTCCCGCCATGAATTGTTTTCTTTCTTAGTAACTGAAAAACATTTGGTTGTTTATGAGTTTGTATTTAAAAAAAACAATGGATGTATATCAGGTCATATGACAGGGATGTTTGAAAAGTTGTTTAAGCCGGATTTGGTCCGCGGGCTGTAGTTTAAATTCCTGGTGTATCGGAGGTAGAAAGGGCGGAATGCCGTAACATCAAAGTGGGGGGAGCGCTATGTGGGTCTCGTGGACCCAGCTTATGCATTCCTCATAAAATATTTAGTCTTGGGGGAAGATGGCTTTATTTTGTTCTGCTGCCATGATGCAGAATAATCTAAAAGGAATTTATTTGGGAAACCGAAAAGAAGTCAATCTATCAATCTTTTGCGGAACATTTTTAAACATTCGGTTTTTCATGTTCCGCTGAGTGATTTCCTTCCCTTTTTGGCAGGCCAAAAATTATTTGTTTTTTGAAATGGCTTGAAAGACTGCGAGAAATTTGGTTGAAATCGAACAGTATCATCGACAAAACAAACCCAGCACTCGACGATATCCTACATTCCAAAACAAAAATAAAAGAAGGTCATGGTTTGGGGTAGTAAAGGAGAGGGGTTTTCGCAATCTTCGTGGAAGAGTTTATTATCGTCTTACATCCTTGATCACGTATTTACTCGTGCGTTTGATAATTTTTTTTTTAACTTGCTGATTCTGTGAGATTGACTACTAGGGTGAAGGTGAGTTGTGTTTGTTAAATAATTTATACTGAATGACAGTTGTTTTGTTTTGGAATCAAAACTCCATGCTACCGTACCGAAGGCAATGCAGGTATAAAACTCTAAAAATCAACAATTTCTGCTTCGATGATATTCGATTCAAAAAAACAATAAATAATAATTTTATTTATTGTTTACTGATACCAGTTGAAATAATAAATAAAATAAATTATTTACAAGATAGATCTTCAATGTAGATACGAAGTTAAATATATGGTTGCGTGTGTTTAGTCTGTATTTCTTATAATTTAAAAACTGTATCAGAATTTTTTTTTTTGCCCGACTCCATGTTATTTTTATATGGTGCAAAATCGAAATTCATGAATAACTGAATTTTAAGTGAAATTCAGAACACAATACTTGGGGAGGGGGGCATGAGCACATTCTGGCGAGATGAGGAGTGCACAATATGGGCGCGACGAGTTTCATTGAGATAACAGTTAAATCTTCTTCAATGGCGAAAAAGCCCCATGATGGGACAAGGACGTTAGCCTGCTGGCAGATTTCGAGACAGGATGTGTTTTCTTTTTACGCGATAGGATTGTCAGCACTATGCCCAATAGTCAGGTTAGACCGGGACCTACAGTTTAAAGTAGATCAGCTTGTTGTGCCATTTTGCCGCTGATGTATTTGGAATGATTGGCCACTTTAGTTATTGCCATTCTTCTGCTTTTCTTCAATGGCGAAAGAGGCTTATCGTGGACCAAGTCAGTCTGCCTACTGGCAGATTTCGAGACAGGAGACGTTTTCTTTTTAAGGGTATGGGTGTCAGCCCTACGCTCTACAGTCAAATTAATGTGGGGCCAATAGTTTAAAGTGAACCACTACAATATCCATGGCACCGCCGGGACTCGATCTCGAAACTTGTAGCAACAAACGACAGTGCGCTAGTCACTCGGCCATCAGACCCCAAAAATTAAATCTTCTTAAGTAAATGATAAAATAAAGTGGATCCATTTTACATGTGATAAACGCAAACTTTAATTATTAAGGAATAAGAAAATTACCAATAATTATTCTATAATTGCCAAAGAATTTCTAATTTTAATTCTTAAAACAAAACCTCAATTTCTTATACAGGGTGACAACTGAAAAGCTATAGAATTTGAAAAAATTATTCAGCCCGATGGTTGATTGGCTAGCGATGGCCGGTGCCTCAGGTTTCGGGTTCGAGTCCCCGGCGGTGACATGAATGTTTGTATGGGTCCGTAATCCACTTTTAATCGTAGGTCCCGGTCTAACATGACTGTTGGGCGTAGGGCTGACAACCCTACACCGTAAAAAGAAAAACATCCCCTGCCTGAAAATCTGCCAGGCCTGCCATGGGGCTATGGAGCCACTGATGATGATATAACTTATTCTTTTTCTGTCGGTTTTTTTTTTTCTTTCGTAGGTTACAGACCATTCCTCAGAGATAAATAATGGCTCTTATTATAATGTCCACAATGTCAATAATGTCCACAACGAGAAACACTGGCTGAACTTTTTTTATACCAGTGGATTACCAATTAATCAACCTCAGAATACCGGCAACATTTTAATGTCAGATACCATGATTCGGAACCTAATTAATTGCCTTGTTTGAAAGAACTGGGATCAGTGGGCAATCTTCCGGAACAAGAGTCTATTATTATCCTAAATTTATTTTGTTTCATTCTATTCGGTCTTTCAATGGCCCTGTGTAATTAAGTGCTCCTGTGTTTCAGTGGCCACAATGTATTTGGGCAGCTATGGCAAGAAGATTAAACAACAAGCCATGTATTAGGCAGTTTCAGCAATTTCCATCAAAAAATAATTGACGAAATTTATTTTTGAAGTAAAAAGATAATAAATATTCTTTATTGGGCAACGGGCAACTGGCGTACAGGTTACGGAATTCCTATGTGGTTTTAAGAACCACGAAAACCTCCACATCTTAAAAGTAGTTAAAATATTTGCCCAAAATGAAGTTTCTTAAATTGAAGAGTAAAAATATCAGAGAAAAACAAAAATTTAAGAAAAACATCTCTTGCTTGAGAACAATCAAAGCAAGAGATCGAAAAGCTAAAGCTATCGGTACAATTCTTTATTAGTTACTGCTACATTAAAAAAAAAAGATGAACTGCATTTATAAATAACGTCTGAATACTTTAATTTTTAAAAAATCTTGAAATTTATATTTAATTGAATGAATTTGGATAAAAAAAGCTAGTATGATTTTCGATGAAAGACATTGGAGGGTTTAGGTTTGGTTTGGCTTGTCGCTCTACTGATATTTTGTGCATACTTTAGGCTAATTAGACCAGGAACTGCAGTTTTAAAGTAGATTCCGAACCACTCACAAATATCCAAGCCACTGTCAAGATTCGAACCTGAAACCTGTGGTACCAAAGGCCACAAAGGAGAGCAAACATAATTTCTTATTACGGTAAAAGATTGCGTAATAGTTAATTAATTCTTTTAAATAAATAAAAATAAAACCTCTTTAAAAATATTTCATAGCAATATCAATGTACTTTAATAACTATAACAGTTTAACTCCATGGAAATATAAATGTTTATAAATTATAAACATTTTCTAGGAACTTTAATTCCAATTTTTAAACATGATTGATATTTTTCTTTTCTAACTGAAGTAACCAAAGTGAAATTTGTTATGATATTGAGTGAAACCTAATAAATTGGGCAACAACCCAACACAATCTTAAATAAAATTATCATATATTATATTAGTGAAACATTAACGTCATATTTTAAGAAATGCCCCCATCTGGTTTAGGAAATTTATTGGATTGATTTTCTTTTCCTACACTTCTGCTTTATTATTTCTTCTTTGTTAATCTGTCAATAACGTAAACGCATTCTTTTATACTTTAAAAGTCTTTTAAATAATAACATTTTAATTTCTTTTATTTAATTGATTATGTAATTAAAGATAAAAATACACTTTTTTCAAATACATTTGGATAGAAAATAATATGATTAGTTATGAATAGGAAATAAAAAAAATAAAAAAAAAAAAAAAAAAAAAAATCTTAAATAAATAGTTGGAAAATTAATTTCATTGTTTGGAAATACATCATATCTTTTAAAATGATTATAATTATTTTTTATTACAGAAAAACATATGATGATTTTTAAGTTAAATAAGCAATGTATATTATTTAAGAAGTAAAATATACCAAATTTAAAAAAAAAAAAAAATATATTTTCAAAATTATATATATTAAAAGCAACTTTTAACTTAGCTTTTTAAAAATTAAAAAGCTACGAAAAAAAAAAATATACTACTCACAAAAAATTCTATAGTAAAGATATATGTTAAGTAAAAACGTGAATAAACAATGTACAAACTATGATATTCAGAATAATATTTTTATCTCTGTAATAAGTAACATTTTTAAGTGGTAAGAGTGGACCCAGTGACTAGAACTCTGACGCTCGGGGTCACAGGTTCGAGTCCCGGCGGTGTTATGGATGTTTGCAGTGGTTCGGAATCCATTTTAAACCGTAGGTCACGGTCGAGTACAGAGAAATATCTCCTGTATCGAAATCTGCGAGTAGGCAGACAGCATTGGCCCAGCATGGGGGCGTTGCGCCATCGAAGAAGGTAAGACTAAAACGTAGATTGATATTTAAATAAAATAAAAATTTTTATTTTTTATTTTGTAAAATAAAAAATATATATTTTATAGAATTTATTGATTTCATATCGAACTGCTTTCATTATAGTGCTGTCCCTACGCTTAAATCATATATGTTCGTAATATTAAAGAATATGATAACATAACCATCTTTCCACAAGTAGCATTTTGCAGTCTTTTCGTACTTTTCTCAGAATTAAAGTATTTTATTTTTTATTGCAAAACCGGTTATTGTTAAGCACTTTCGTGTATGACTTTTTTTATAGTAATCCACCCTCTTGGAAGAAATTTGCGGTTGTGGATTTTTCGCAGGAAATCCTGGTACACAATAACAAAAAATCAGCAACTCCGGATTCACATTGTACTTGCTTATTATGAAAGAAATCCAAACCAACGGATTTCCCTCCCTCTTTTTCCACATGTTAACATAACAATTTATGTGTTGCACTACATAAAAAATAATTATAAAAAGCTAAAACATGTATATAGATTCGCGTACAGAACAATAGATTCTTAATTGATTAAATAGATTCTTAATATCAGTTTAGTCTGTTAAAATATCGACAGAGAATATTTCTAAAACGAATTTCAACACATTATGTGTTTGGGCAACAACACAAGATAAATAATGAAACAAAAGAATTTATATTAAGTGAATATTTGAATTTAATAAAAAAGTCTAAAACCTTTTTTATTCGACGCAACAACCCCGTGTTGAGCCAAGACCGTCTGCCTACTGGCAAATTTCGGGACAGGAGATGTTTCCCTTGAAGGGTTGTCAGCCCAACACTCTACTGTCATATTACACTGGGATCTACGGTTTAAAGTGAATTATCGTCGGGACTCGAACCCGAAAACTGAAGTAAAAAAAATTCCTTCATTTAGTAAAAAAAAAATTCCCCCACTTTTTATAAGATGACTTAAAATTTCTGTATGACAATCCCTAAATTTTGTTGCGCATAACCTAACAAGGGACATTTTAAATATCAATGAAAACATTTAACGAAAAAAATTCGATGCCAATCAGAAAAAATATATATTTGAGATATTTTGACAGTAAACTAAAGTTTGAGACCAAATACCATAGCATTGAGGGAACTTGAGATATCGCATCTATAAAATGTTTCATAAGTATTTAGTTTATTATTATAAAAATCAATAAAAACTAATGAAAATCATGATGATTTTCAAATGAGAGCAGAGCACAGAGCTATTAACAAGAGTAAATTTTAAAATTTATGTTATTGAAGTACGAAAAACATTAAAATGCTGAAAAATGCAAAATAATGACCAAAACCAATAAATGCCATATAATTAATTTAATTATCGCACTTTGTGTGTTTCTTTTTACATTTACAGTCGCAAATGAAGTTCGAAAATTAAGTAAATTGAATAAACTTGCAGATGATAATAATAAATCGTCTGATTTTTAAAAAAATATATTATCAAATTACAAGCTGCGAAAAAATTTTTTTAATTTGTTGGATTGTCAATATTTTAATATCAACAGTAGATAGAATTTTCTTTTTTTTTTTTGTCCACATTAAAATAATTGAATTAAAAAAAAATTTAAATGTTTTTAATCGTATTTCATCATCAATCCTTTCCTATGAAACAATTAAAATTTTTTTTTATTTGTAAATAATTTCATCTCCATCTCTAAATATTTTACATTATAAGGAACCTTTTTAAAGAAAACCAAAAGATATTTGTAACTAAAGAAAACATTGCAGGTTTAAAGGAAAGACCACGCGTTACACTACCTGGGCAGCAACAACTGAGTCATCGACTTGAAAAATTTTGTTTTATGTTTTTTTTTTTTATCCAACTGTCTCAAATTCAAAATGAATTGTGAGAAAATTGCAGTCGAAGTTTTCTTTTTTACTTATATTTAACCTCTATCTAAGACGAAAAGGTAGTTTTTATAAAAGGTAGGTTTATGTTACATTTCTTATAGACTCTCTGCTCTGTCTCTATATATATAATATTCGAAATTTTAAGTCATCATCTTATAAAATGGATGTGTGTGTTCTATATATATAGAGAGAGAACTTACTATACATGAACAACAAAAGATACTACCGATATTCGCTACACGCAAACTGTATAACAAGACCATCTTATCATTCGCAATAGAAACCCACTGTAGTACCTCACAGTCAGACCCCTCAGAAAAAGTTTAAAAAAAAAAAAAATTATACAAAATCCCAAGTGTGCATAAGTTGCAACAACGATACTGTAAATCATAAGACAAACACAAAATAAAAAAAGATTGAACGACTAGGTTAAATTGGAACATCAAAAGAAGATACAAAATAAAAGAGACTTATATAACATTGTGAAACATGTTGCCTGGAAATTCGTAAAACCCGGAATAAATTACTAAAACAAAAATGTATAAAATCTAAAATAAATTAATTATAATGTCCTGTGGATAGCTTTATCAAGGAATACGTACCCACAGGATGTTATAAACCTTGTTATTTCTGTTTGCTGATTAACTGTATCCATTTAAAGACGCACACACACATATATGTATACAATGTGTGAATATGATAATGTTTCGTTATCAGTTTTTTTATATTCACAATTTAAGTAGAAGAAAATGAATAAACGAGTCAAAAAAAAAAAAATTCATCTTCCATATACACTTAATATTCCATACACTACAAAAATATACGTTTTTTTTTTTTTTAAACCTGTACTAATCTCTTAGTACAGTGTTAAAAATTTACTACGTTTTTCTTTTTTTTTTTTTTTTTTAAATCTCGGATAATTTTTTCATACACAACGATACCGGAAGTGATATTTTTAACAGTGATTTAAACAGTAAACTATCAAGAATAAATGTGCGAAGTAGAAAATAGGATTTTTTTATTCACTAATCCATCAATAAAACTTCCAGGAACCATAAAAATACATTAGAGGCTTTCAAAAACAAGTGATTCACAAAACTTATTAGAGCAAATGATTGGAAATATAACGAGTTGAAAAGTAGAAACAAAAATGTATAAAACATTATTAAAAATTTAAGTGAATAAAAATTAGAAAAATACAAGATAAAAATTTTAAACATTGTGAAAAGATAAGGCATTTGCATTTTATAACCCAAATCCATTCTAAATTGAAGAAAAAAAAAGTGCGTAATAAAATTTAAAAAACATATAAATTCAATTATTTTGATCAAAAGCATAAAGATGAAAATGAGAGAAAAGTAAAATAACATAAATTTAACGAATGTCAAAACCGTGCATACAAGAAAAAAAACAAATGGCTTAATGAAATCCTAAAGAACAACAAACAATACAAGAAGAAAATATTGGACGTGAGACCAAATCAATACAGCCTTATCTATATCTCTCAATTCACAATTATTTTCAATATAACCAACGCTGAAGGACAGTATATTTTGGAGCAGCACAATATAAATTAATATTTTAATTTATATTATGCTACTATTTATTTATATTTATTTTTTAATATAAATTAATATTTAATATTATATTTTAGATTAGCTTAATTAAATTTACAGCACAATATAAATTTTAAATGAAAACGGAGAAAATTTCCATGATTTTTATTAACAATACAAAACTGTCCTTATGAAATGATGAAAGGATAATGGATTGAAGGACGAAGAAAATGTATTAAATTCGTTCAAGTAAAAATTTTCACGTTTTTTATGAAATTTGTTCTCCGATAAATAACAATTTATAAAAAAAATGATAAATATCAATTTATAAAAAAATGATAAATAGTAATTTATAAAAAAATTTTAAATAATAAATTTATAAAAATATGATAAAAATTTAATAATTTATAAAACATGATCAATATCAAAAGCATTTTTTTGTTTCACCTCAAAAAACAATAGTTGTAAATGTATCAATTTTAATAATTAACTAAAAATATCATTTAATTGTAATTATGCGCTTTGAACATAAAAAATATTTTAAAATAAATTACAATCGAGATAATATTTATTTTTTATTTTTGTGAAAGAAATTTATGTACAAATACGATGTTAATCAGATTTTATTATCTGGCATTGAAATATGTTATGATATTAAAACTAATAATTTTATAAATTGCATTCGCCATTCTTTACAATTTATAAAACGTTAAATAATTTTTTTTTCAAAAATCTAGATTTAATACAAATGAATAACATGATATTTAACAGATAAATTTATTAAATTCCAAAAAAATTATTTCATTCTAATTTATGTCAATTCTTTTAATAAGAACAAATAATTTTTTGATGCTATTGGTATCATTTTAATTAAAGATTTCTTAAAAATTTTAGTACATATTTTATTTAATCCTGCAATAAAAAGAAAAGAAAAGTTACTTCGCGTTTCAAAAGAAAAGAAAAAACTTTTTAGAAGCAACAATAATAAAATGACAGAAAAAAAATAAGAACACACACGTGATTTTCACCGCTAACGAAAAACTTGTTTGTAATCTAACACGAACAAATCTTTCTTTTGGTCTTTTTTTCATTTATACATAAAAAAAATATATGTTTATAGGCTATACAAAAAAAAAAACCAAAAGATTACTAACATTTTTAATTTTTAAAGATTTTTTTTTAATCTTATCGAATATCTTTTTTGGACTTTTAATTTCGAAACTAAAAAAATAAGAATAAAATTTAAAAACACTTACCGCTCTTTTTTATAACGAAAAAAAATACTCAACAGGTATTCCACATAATCGTCTCTTCATACTTTAAAATGTTTTTATCAAAATCACTGTTTTTTTAATAAAAATAAACAATAATTTAAAACCAAAACTCGTCAAATTCTAACCAAAATCTTCACAACCTCACTTCTGAAAGAATGATCTGTATCTGGCGCTTCTAAGATTTTCGTCTGTTATTGCTACCAGCTGCTGGTAGGGTTGCCACACACTTTGCCACCCAACTCTCGCCAGGGATGTCGCCAAGCGAGCAACAGTTTTAACCAATTTAGATTCTATTTGTTGGCGCTATAAAAAAGAGATAAAGTGTTTGATGTGTGGGGATTGGCTGATCAAAGTGATAATTGCAATGGGAAGTGAGAAACTTTTTCCGTTACCTAATTCAAAATGGTGTATGATTTGGAGGAAGGGTTTTCCACATACTGCAAACCGGTGCGTGATAATTCAGACGTTTAAATTGCTATCGTAGGTGCTTATGGGGAAGATGAACTGAAAATGGAAAATTATTATTATTATTTTGCCGTTTTGCATTGCCATAGTAACCTCTGATTTAAATGTGTATTTTATTAACTATGCAAGATAAACCGTTTGCGAATCATAAATCATTTTGAACGATTTTTGATTGTATATTTGAAATAGATTAAATAAATAAAAAGCCTGAAAATTATCATATATATATATATGCTTCATTTCTCTCTCTATATATATGTACTTCAATATGATAAAAAGCAAATAAACAATTTTATGCTTGTTATTCTACAAATTTAATAAGCGTTTTAATAATTGGTTCGATATTTGTAGTAAACCAAGCACAAAAGTGAATAGTCAAAAGCTTTTTAATTATTAATTTTTAAATATCTCTGGGGTATGGGTGTTCATAAATATGTGTTCATCCAAACAGATTCGTGCATTTTAATGTATGATTTAGCCACAACAACATCAGCTTTTTACTACACCATACCACATCACTGTGCCTAGAGCTGAGTTGCCCCCTTTACAGTTTGGAAACGATGTGGGTGAGAAATCCGAGTGGTCTCTGTGACGTCTCTGTGGTCATAGGAGATCGGCTTAAGTGGATTCGAACCACTACAAACATCCATGGCACCACCAGGATTTGAACCCGAAACCTGTGGCACCGAGCACCAAAGCGCTAGCCACTCGGCCATCAGACCTCTGTCAGCTTTTTATAACTTACTTTTAAAAAGGAAGATTTCTGACAGAATATGACGGACATAAAATAAAATTACGTAGATGGAGATCATAGGGCTTGATGGCCGAGTGATTACTCTGCTCTCGATGCCATAGGGTTCGAGTCTCTGCAGTGCCTTGGATGTTTGTAGTGGTTTGAATCCACTTTAAACAGTAGGTCGAGTCTAATAAGACTGTAAACGGTTAGATGTATGACTGAAAATCCTACCCTGTAAAAAGGACACATCTCTTGTCTCGAAATCTGCCAGTAGGCAGATCGCCTTGTCTACCTGTTGCGCCAATGATGATGATAATTTTTATAAAGATCTTGATAGCAAAACAATTTGTAAACTTTTCAGCATAAGACAAAAACAGTGATACGTCATAATAACGTAAATTGTGACGTAATAATCATGTGCTGAGTTAAAAGAATGTCGGTTCATATTTTATTTTTCACTTTTTCGGAAGCTTTTAGCAGTTTCAGTATCCATCTTAATCTGTAAGTTCCGGTCTAACATGACTACCTCGTAAAACGAAAACATCTCCTGTCTCGAAATCAGCCAATAGGCAGACAGCCTTGTCTACCATAGGGCTGCTGCGCCAATGAAGAAGAAGATGGAGATCATGCATTAAAACTACTAAGTTTTGGAAAAGGAACCGATTCTCTAGTCTGCTAAATTTAATAATCTAAAGCTGGATCATGCTTTATTTTTCATTGAGATGGGTATGTGTCAAGGTGGCCAGCAAAAAAAAAAAAAAAAGTATTAGTGGGCCGTCAGGATTTCAGTTAATTTTTAAAAAATTTCAAAAAATACATGAGAGATGCATTATTTTTATACGCATAAGATTCGCGCATACAAGGTGACTCAATCCTCGCCAAAAAACTCAAGGCTCACATATACAATCTCATAAAACAAAGATCACACATACGTTCAAGCTATTACCATCTTATGTATTTTGTAATAAAATATAACAAAAATAAGATATTGGTTTAGAATTACATATTTTTTTCAGAGACATTTTATCAAAGAAAATTTAAGAAATGTCTCCCATTTTTATGCAAAACTATTACATACGCCACGCAATGTTTAGTAATTTGTCTGTAGAGTATGCGCAGTAATATTGTCAACTTTGTTTCTTCATTATAAAAATATAGACCTTGAAAAAGCGTCCAAAACTTTCTTTGTCATTTCATCCCGTTATTTTCCAGTAGAGTAAACGCAGTAATATAGTCTATATCCTTCACTATAAATGAAACGGCTTAAAATCCATCCAAAACATTCTTGATAACTGTATTTAGCGATTTTCCTGCAAAATAAGCTCATTAACATAGTCTACTTTTATTCTTCATTATAAACGAAGCGGATTAAAAATCGTCCAAAACATTTTATATCTCTTCTATATACTATATTTTCTTATTTTCCTGTAAAGTATGCGCAGTAACATAATCAACTTCATTCTTCATTATGAAAAGAAAGGTGTCCTAAACGTTTTAATCTTGAAGCGATTAACAAAAAATCTTTCAAAAACGCGAGATGAAAGGGTCATGAAAAATGATTGTGCAATTCGTTCTTTATTAAGGGAGTTTTTTTTTACCTGGAATATAGAGGCCACTAGAATTCCATGGGCTTAGAGCTCATATGGTTCATAAGCTTGGAGGAGAAGAATTCATTATTATTGCACTTCTAAAAAAAATTTATTATTAAATGTCAATAAAATCAAAAATCAGTCGAAATCAACATTAATAAAAAGATTATGTACTAATTCATATCAGAAGACAATAACAGACAATTAAGATAATTTCATTTCACACAACTATTTCCATATTCCTTGAAAAATTGTTTATTCGATTTTGAAGTAGTGACTGCAACTCAAGCTACCAGCAGAATTGAACCTGAGCTCTCGTGTGCGTGGCTATTTGTGACTGTGATTATTAAGAGTTGGCATATTCTTGTGACTACTGTATCAGTTTAATGTTCTTGTATTTTTTCTTTCTAATGCAGCTTGGTCATGGATGCCTTAAGGCAAGGGCTGCACAGACGTTACTCAGTTTGCATTACCCAGGGGCGCGTGTAACTTGAAGATAAGCCACGGACGCGGAGTAACAATGCCCCCCGTAACGCTCTACAATCCTATTTGGACCAGGACCTACGGTTTAAAAGTAGATTCCGAACCACTACAAACATCCATGGCAGCGCCGGGACTCGAACCCGAAACCTGTGGTACCGAGCACCAGAGCGCTAGCCACTCGGCCATTCCGGCCTCTGTTCTTGTAGTATAGGAAATAGCATTTGTTTCATAATTTAAGAGGAAGTTCTGAACTTTAGGGTACAGTTTGTTTATTCGGTGATATTTTCCCTTGTGGTTTTTAGCCAAATCCTTCCTAAACAAATAAAATGGCAGTGGCTGTATTATTTCACTGCTCTTTGGCGATTCCATCTGGCGCGGAAAAAGACTTGGCAAAATCAGTACCTAAAGTGCAGATTTCCCTTTTTAGAAACAATGCGACCTATTATGCAATTATACGAACCTATCTAATATTACTATATTTTTCTACCGATTGTATTATACATATTAACATTTAATTGCATTTTACCTTTTCATTTCAGTCCAATAAAAAATGGCAATCACACATAATAAAGCAAAGAGACTCATAACTGGCTTTTTTTTTTTTCCCTCCTTTCTATTCCTTTTCTCATCTCCACAATATGAATTTTCACTTGTCAAATCTAAGCTAAGTTCTTTTACAACAGCAAAGGTACATTTGTCACATTTGATCTGTTTAGCCTCGGGACCTGAATGGCCGAGTGGCTGGCGCACGGTATCACAGGTTTCGGGTTCGAGTCCCGGCGGTGCCATGAATGTTTGTAGTGGTTCGGAATCCACTTTAAACCGTAGTTCCCGGTCTAATAGGATCGTAGAGCGTTGCGGGGGCAGTGTTACTCCGCGTCCGTGGCTTATCTTCAAGTTACACGCGCCCCTGGGTAATGCAAACTGAGTAACGTCTGTGCAGTACTTACTTTAAGGAATCCAAGACAGCTGTCTGAGTGTTTTCCAGCTGCATTAGAAAAATGTGTTTAGCCTCTGCCTAAGGCTGAACTATTAATTAAAAATTATTATTTATTAAATTAATTTCTTCACTTCCGTTGTTATTCTAAATTATAATACTTCATTGTTAGATCAAGTGCATTTAGAAAAATAAATTCTAACCAATTATTTGTAGTATGATACAAAATGAATTAAAAATGATATGTTTTAAGTTAATGATATTTGCCAACGCCCAAAAAGTAATAAAAGTATCTTTTATTACGTTTTGTGCCAGATAATTGTGTTTAAAAATCATTGAAAACTCAACATTCAACCAACCTACTGTTCATTTATCGTATGATTCAACGTAAAATAAAGAAATTGATTTTACGTCATCTCTTTCAGTAATTCACATTGAAGTACAAGTCGGTATCACTTTAGAATAAACTTCCATTTTTCCTCATAAATTATGATTCAAAAATCTCTTTTTATCTTTTTAGACCTTGGTAATGAAATTTTCATTGCCACCGTAAGTTAGCGATCCGTAAAATTAGCGGATTAGAACTGACTGCAGTTGAGGAAATTTTAAATACTTTATCTTCTTAAAAAAAAATGAAAATAAATTAAAATTCTTATCTTCTTTCTTTTATCTTCATAATCTAAAAATTTAATTACATTTTTTATGCATAAAACGCAAGTGATGTAAATAAAATAGATGCTGTTGTGACATATAGTCACTCAAGTAATAATTTTAAAAATGTTAATGAAAATCGCTGATTATTCAAATTTTAAGAGGATTTTTAAAATTTACGAAAAGGATTTCGAACAAAAGGGGCGTTGGGCTATAAGAATAAAGGAGTAATTACATTAATTCCTTAATACATAACTGGAATTTTAACAATAATTAAGACACAACTGGCTAAATCAAACTAACTTCATATAACTGGATCATTTATTTATAACCACAAAATTAACTCCCTTATACTATAGCTAGGGATTGCAATATCGGACCAAAAGTTCAATACCGGTATTCGGTATTTTTTTCGGTATTTCATTAATTATGGGGTATTATTTATGAGTATATATATATATATATATAATAAATCTGAAAAATATAATGAACTCTTAAAGTATGATATGCAAATGCAATGCGAATAACAAATTCACCAATTTAAAAAAAAAATATCGAAATATTACACACTTTCTTCACAACTACCGCCTTGTTTTCACAGATAAGTATTAGAATAACAGATGAGAATTCTTTCACAGATAAAATTTTAAATTTGTAGCAAATACCAAAAACCGGTATTTAAACTTGTGAAGACCGGTATTACAAAAATTGTACAAATGGCTCAAAATACCGGTATTCGGTATCGCGGAATACCGCTATTGCAATCCCTAACTATAACAAAGCCGATGGTGAGCCAAGGCAGTCCCCGCCTACTGGCAAATTTCCAGACATGGTGATGTTATCTTTTTACAGAGTAGGGTTGTCAACCCTGCCTCCCTCTCTACAGTCATATTAACCGGGGATCTACAACTTAAAGCTTATTCCAAACCACTACAAACATCCATGGCACCGTCGATACTCGAACCGTGTGGCACCGAGTGTCAGAGGGCTAGTCATTCGACCAACAGGTTATTTTGTAATCACAGGACAAGCTTTTTTTGACACGATTAGAATTCTGTTGACTGAGGTTTGGTTTGGTTTTTTGTCGCTCTACGGTCATCTTGTGCACACTTTAGGTTAAACAGACCGGGGCCTACAGTTTAAAGGGGATTCCGAACCACTACAAACATCCATGGCACCGCCGGGACTCGAACTCCGAAACCTGTGGTACCGACCGCCAGAGCGCTAGCCACCTGTTGACTGAGGAGGCAGCCAGTCTATTTGTTAAACATTCGTTTACACTCTATGTTTAACATTCGATTGTCAGCCGAGCGTCGTAAAGCAAGTCTTCAGATAAAGAAAATGTGTCACCTGCAGAAGTCATTTGGTGCAGGATCGGTTTTATAGTGGGTAGAGGGGTAAGTTCAATAATGATAACCCGACCTGCCCGAAGGCTTACGGAAACACTGCATGGCCAGAAGCGCAGACAGAACCAACTCAGGGCTACCAGGATTCCGCCTTATTCGGCTCCACGGATAGGGTGATATGTAATAAGTACAACACCCCCACCGCCTTTGGTTGCCCTCAACTGGGCTTGTTGTACGCCAGGGCATCACCGTCCACGCTACAGAACGTGTTCGAGAACACCCGCGGAGATGTATGGGTCTCTTAGCCGTCTTAAGTGACGTTTCAGGGGGCACCACGAGGAGGTGGTGGGTAGAGGGGTAATAAAACACTTCCCATTGGAGATTTTGAATCGTCTGGATAGTACATACAGTTGCATCAATACAGTACATTTTTACACTGATCAATGCAAATTTATAAATAACGCACAATTATCGATGTCTCTCTGCAGTATTATGTCCTTTTGTATGGGAAAATCGAATCACTTCACATTTAGTGAGACTTTATCATCGACGAATCTATTCAGATGTAAAACCGATGACTGTAACATATGTAAACAAAAGGATTTGAACCTTCTTCTCTTCCACCATGGGACCTGAATGGCCGAGGGGCTAGCGCTTTGGCTCTCGGTACCACAGGGTCCGAGTCCCGGAGGTTCCATAGATGTTTGTTGTGGTTCGGAACCCACTTTAAACTGTAGATCTCTGTCTGTTTAGCCCTCATGTGCACAAGATGACCGTAGAGCGACAAACCAAACCAAACCAAATCTCTTCCACCATAGCTAGCGCACACCAGCACTGGCCTAGGAGTGAGACTAATTGCGATTACGACAACCAAAGAAAAATTGTAAGCTCAGCTATATGAATGGGCTTACCTGATCCCCCCCAAATAAATAAATAAATAAATAAGCAAACCGTCATCAATTCATTTCAAAAATCAAATGTTGTACTTTTCCATTTTATGTATGAAAGGAACTCGTCGTTTTTGCATGCCATGGACAGCTACTGGATCGATAGACAATAATGGAAGGACATTGACTCCAGGGAGGATATTCAGGATAATATCCGTTCATTTGATTTCTGTAGGAGATAAGCAGAAGAAGCATTCAGAAGAAGGAGCTGCAGAAATTCAAACAACTAGGTTTGGAGACTTCTATTCTTTGCCTTCATCTTCTTCATAGGCGCAACAGCCCAGTTTACTTTACTGGCAGATTCGAGAGAGGACACGTTTTCATTTTTAAGAAGTAGGAAATAATTTTTTTAGAATTTATACTAATTTATGACTTTGTTACACGAAATCATTGTGGTTCTGAAAAGTCTTTTATCCATTAAATCACTCTATGTATTATATATATATATATATATATATATCTTCTTCATTTGCGTGACAATCATTTGGTGGGCCAAGGCCATCTGCCTGCTGGCAGATTTTGAAACAGGAGATGTTTCCTTTTTACGATGCAGGAATGTCAGCCCTACACTCAACAGACAGGAAGCTACGGCTTAAAATGTATTCCAAATCACTACGAACATTCAAGGAATGCCTGGGACTCAAACTCGAAACATTTTGTAGAGCCAGAGAATTCTTGGCCTTCATCGGCAGAAATTCCAGCAGCTTTGCTGAAGCCTTCTATTCTTGATATCTAGCAGCCGGAATTGGATTTTTGTAAGGCTATTCTAAGGTTCTATCAAGAAACCTTTTGATTGATAAAGATGATTTAATAATACCTAACTTTTTGTTTGTTTCAAAACGCAATGTTAACTTTTTTTTTTAAAAAATTTTTTTTTCCTTTATAAGACGAAAGTTAAATTGCAATCTAATAAGAAATCTTTACGAAATCCTACCGCCGCGAAATGATTTCACCCCGAGTCTTCTCCTTTTGTGAACCGCAACCTTCTCCACCAGCGGATTCAAAAAGATTCCTGTTATGCGCTGGTTGGTCCAGTTGCCATTTTTATCGGTCGAAAAATGCCCTATAATGGTATTGAATTTCATGCACTTTTGAAAATAGAGTTAACATTTAAATAATGTAATTGATTATTTTTATCAGTCTAAAAATGAAAATTAAAAAAAAATTCTAGGAATTTCTTGAGATAAGGGTAAAAGTGCGTTATTGAAATAAAACTATTGCTTTGTATTAAATAACGATTAATCATATTTTCTTATCTTGTTTTAAATCAAATCATTAAAACAAGATAAACAGGACAATTGAGGTAATTCAATAACAATACTTAGAAACAAAACGCACAGAATTTATATATTGATAAGTAACATTTAAAATTATATTCAATAACTGTAATATGAAATAGGATATAACTGACTTAATAAGATATTGAATCCTTCCCTCTAAATTCATTAAATTCTCAAATTCTTCTCCTTAAATTCATTAAATTCGTCTCTCCTTCAGATTCTGAAGGAACGAATTCGAATAGGAACACGTTCTCTAAAATTTTCTATTGAATTTAAATGCACTAGGTTCCACTGACAAATCTTTTACTTGGAATCACTTTGCAAGCAATATAACTGAACGCCACTATCTCCTTATCAATTTGAATGTCATATTAGGCATTCAATTTGATAAGGATAAGTCTTTTAGAGTACCTTACGAGATGCATCTTCCACCATCAATTTTAGCGAATATTAGACGTATCAAAAGATTATATATCCTTGCTCATTACTTTTAATACTAAACATCTTATTCCATGGTAAAGGCAATGAGATGGTTGTTGTCATGCAGACATAATAGAAGAAAGAGATACATTGTTGAAAATAATTCCG
Organism: Caerostris extrusa; assembly: GCA_021605095.1. NCBI lineage: Eukaryota > Metazoa > Arthropoda > Arachnida > Araneae > Araneidae > Caerostris > Caerostris extrusa. The sequence continues at coordinate 82,386 of BPLR01006333.1, forward strand.
AGTTATATAGGATAAATTTCATAAACTATACATAAGCTTGATGGATAAAATATTGGACTTCTGTACTTTGGAAAGCTAAATTTGAAACTCGACAAACAAATGAAATGGTATACGCCGCCGCTCGAACCCTTACTGCATGCTAAATCTGGGCATGTTACATCTCACCCAGGTGTAACATGCCCAGATTAGCATGCAGTAAGGGTTCAAATCGATGGTGACATTCGTTGCAGTCACAGTAACGGTGATCTCATGTAACATGGTGAGACATGATGGCTACACATAATGTCTCAAATCGATAGTCAAAATGCCCAGATGGAGTTTTTTCTAGTTTTTCGACCATGCTATACTCAAATGTGGGGCAGTTACCCATAAAAATCTGCTCGGAAGGCGATGTCCTCCACTTATCGCCCGTCGATAGGTTGTTTGTGGTATGCATCAGTGGAACTCTGGCGCTTAGTGCCAAAGATTTTCGGGTTAGAGTCCCGGCGGTGCCATCGGAAATTTGTCGTGGTTCAGAATCCACGCCACGTTGGGCGTTGGGCTAACAATCCTACCTCGTAAGAACAAGACATCTCCTGTCTCGAAATTTGCCAGTAGGTAGGCGGCCTTAGTCAACCATAGGGCTGTTGCGCCACTGGTGATGATTAGCGGAACACGAGACTCACCGATGTTCATCATAAAAAAATGGCTACGTCAGGTATAGACGATAAATGTACACTATAAATGCCTCTATATTTAAGTAAATAAAAAATTTTCTTGGTATATTTTATATGATTGACCTACAACAACAAATACTTTAAAGAGAAATAAAATAGAAGAAAAAAACCTAATCAGCATCAATCCATATTGCTAAAATCGTCCAGGAAAATAACTTATTTTATATTACTGCTTTTATCTTTTGCTACATTATAAAATTAACTTAGAATATCAAATACTAACTTCCTATCATTAAGAAAGTGGCAAGAAACTTGAGACTATTAAAAAATATGTTATTATTAAATCATCAATTCTGTTATCATTGGTCTTTTTGGTATGTAGGTAAGTTTAGCAGCAATATCATTTCTAACAGAGCTATTTGATCTGAATAATTTTTTAGCATTTAGGCTAGGCTTTTAGCACGCTAATCTACTGAAGTGATAAAACTCAGTCCTAGATATAAGCTTAAACTGACATCTCTATGTCTATTTGACAGGTGAAGTTTCTAAATCAGCAGATGGGAAAGTCCCTTTATTATTTTAAAGATGGGGTATTTAAAGAATACGAACTTTATATTCTAAATGCAACTCAAGAGTTGTTGTGATACAATCTGCTAATCTGCCATATCAGGGAAAATAGCCTATGGACTGTTAGTTAATATAAACTGTAATATTAAGACAATATTATTTTATGAACTTTTACTTGAAAACATATTCCTGTAACTACTATTACTATCATCATCAAGAAATAATGCTGAGATTACAATTTTAAAGCTAGACTTTAAAATAAAGGCAGAGGACAGTTAATTATTTAAAAAAGAGTTAATTATGATGTTTCCCGTAGTGCCGTTGGTAATGCCTTTCTCAGATCCCACGCATTGACTGACACCGTTCGAAAGCTTTTCAAGTTTTAAAAGCATTCTCTCTGTAGTCATAATCTTGCCTCCTTGAATATTTGATCCACTTTCTCCACTCCTGTATAACAGATGTTAAAGACGAATTATTTTTCTGTATAAACAAGTAATATTAAAAAAAAAAATTTTAGAAGAAAGTCTTGCAGAAAGTTCTTTATAAATAATTTTCATTCATTTTTTAAATTTATCTGGCGCCATCTATTGGTAGATGCAGGCAACTGAAATCTAAAAACAACTAAAATTAATTAATTATATTTAATTAATGAATTAATATTTGAAAAACTGTATTAACATCCAGTGTCATCCACTACAAGTTCAAAAAAAAATGTATTTGAACTAGAGTGGATGTATACAAAGTATTTTATGTGATTGAAAATTTGAACAAGATATATATAGGGAGAGTGTGAGCTAATAGAAGAAATTGAAAAAAATGGAGATATGGTGCATTCGTAGTTTTAAAATAATTTTAAACTCGTATAAACTGTAAAAAAAAGAAACAAAAGGTTCATTCCCAAATTTGATTAAGCGATAGTATCGCACCCTTTGACATAACCGTATTTAAATAAACTAAAAGTACTATTCTGCCTGGAGGCCAATCAGCAGGCGCTCTGGCGTTTGGTACCGCGGGTTTCAAATTCGAATCTTGACGGTGGCATGGATGTTTGTGAGTGGTATGGAATTCACGTTAAAATGTAGGTCCCGGTCTATTTGGTCCAAAGTGTGCAAAAATGATCTCAGAGCGACAAACCAGACCAATCTGCAAGATAATGCATGTTCATCGTAAATTCCTTTCCTACGTATGCCCAAAGCATCGACGAAGACATTCCTTAAGCACAAATTTTTAAATAAATTTAAAAAAAAACTTTTTATCAAAAATAAAAAGAGTTTTCAAGGAACAAACGTTATGACGTTTTAAATAGTAATCCTTTTTTTTTAATAAAGTAAATTTCCAATACCACAGGCTTCAGATTCGAATCTTGATGGTGGCATGGATGTTTGTGAGTGATTAATCCACTTTAAACTGTAGATCCCGGTATAATTAGCCTAAAAATGTGCAAAAAATGGCCGTAGAGCGACAAACTCTGTAGCTCCTCACATTTGCTCTTGCAGCCATGTTTTGAATGTTGTTCTTATGCTCCTTGTATTCTGCGATTGCTTATATTTTAAAGGAAAAAAATTATTATTTCTAATAAGAATAAATATAATTGAAAGAGAAAGCGAATTTGATTTGGTTTGCCTCTCTAGGATCCCTTTTTTGCACCTTAATTCAGGTTAATTAGATCTGGCCCCTACAGTTTAACATGGATTCCATCCACTAGTAAACATCCATGCCACCTCCAAATTTCAAACCTGAAATACCAAAGCCCAGAGCGCTACCTGATTGGCCATCAGGTTGATACTCACTCGAGAGGACTTCCTGAAAGGTGTCCATCACTTGTGAATGTTTAAATTCATTCACCGTTTAAATTCATTCAGGCAATTGTAAACACTCTCAAATGAAGGTGCAGACGTGCCATGAGTTTCCTTTAACTCGCCTTCAGTGAGATATCTTTTAAATGAAATATCTTTAATGAGATCATGGAACTCGGCTTTTCCATATCTATAGAATACAAGAAACACTCTTGCTTCAACCGCAATTAAAAGTAGAACCACCCAACGAATATGGTTTAAATTTTTACTGACAGAAATACACTTGTTTTAATCCTAAGATCTTGATTAAGTTATTGACTCGCTCTCGTATTAAAAAAATCTGGAAAAGTGAGGTTTATTTAAAGTTCTGCAACGTAGATCTACCTCTTCTTGCTGCACTCCGGGCAACGTCTGATATGGCAAAATGATCTACAAACACGGCCTTCAGTTTGGCTCTTAGTATGAGTTCCTTAGAATTCTGCAGTGCAACGCAGGTGGTTTCTCCCAAAACAAGAGAGAGGATAATTTAAAAGACCTTAGGTGCTTCTTCTTTGAGGATTCTGCTGTTAGAAGCACTCGTGGCTTGATGGCCAATTGGCTAGCGCCCTGGCCTTTGGTACCACAGGCTTCAGATTCGAATCCTGACGGCGGCATGGATGCGTGTTAGTGGTTCGGAATACATGTTAAATTGTAGGTCCCGGTCTAATTGGCCCAAAGTGTGCACAAAATGACCGTAGAGCAACAAACCAAACCAAACCTAAGCTAAAAAACAATCACCAGCCCTTGTACGATCCTATTCATGATATCCACGAATGGCCTAGAGACTAGAGCCCACGTCTTCACTCTGGCTCTCAGTGTTTCTTAGAGTTCTAGTAGGGTCTTTTAATTATCCTCTCTCTTGTTTTGGGACAACAAGAGAAGGAATAATTAAAAAAAGACCCTTATGTGCTCCTTCTTTGAGGATGTTGCCGCTAGAAACAGTCACAAGTCCTGGTACGATCCTATTCATATCCCTGAACAGCCTAGAGAAAAATCGGTGGCATGGTTACGGCTTTTCTGTGGTTACGAATGTCTCCGCAAGCACCTTCACTGAATTAAACTGGCTCCTGATCCTCTCTGTCTCCTGTATGATAACCAGGAAGAAATGGATATATCTCACCTTGCTTCCTGTTTCTTTATAGAAGCGTTATTGAATTGCCAGACTTAAGTGGATGGATTAACTGATTTCATTTGTTTCTATCTTGTTCTTTGTATTTTTTTCTTCTTTTTTATTATATTGTCCTGTAAACTTGCCATTGTGAAAAAATCGAGAAAGTATTCAGAAAAACAATTGTATTATAACAAAATAATTATTATATGTTTTATTCTTAAAAATACAAATAAATTAAACAGACAAAAGTGAATATAATATTTATTCTTCCTACGTATACAATAACTTTTCATAAGATTTATCAGAATAATCAATATATTAATTTAATTAAATTTTCTGAGGTATGTATATTTCGAAATACCAAGTTTTTAAGCTTAAAGTTATATGAAATAAAATTAAATGTTTGATTTCATATATTTAACCAAGATTATAGTTAATTATGGTATTTTTTCCTTTCTATTTCAAAACTTTCATACTGAAAAATAAAGGAGTGCATTGTTGAAAATTTAAAATAATTTAAAAAGAGAGTTAATTAAAATTTTTGCAGTTGTTATATTTTTTTTTTTAAATTTTGTTAAAAATATATTCAGCATGCATTACTGATTTTTATAAAATTTCATTTATGATTTTTAAGGAATATGAATATAAAATTTTTTTATCTGTGTATATTAAAATTAAATTTTGCTTGTATATGTGTTTTCTGATCTTTCATAAGCGCTTCTATAAAGTTTACTTTTTTTAACTAATTCTTTTAATACAGTAATTAACTAATATTTTATTATTTTTATTAATACTTTTTATTACAGCAATTTAAACATTGGCAAAGTGTGAAAAAATCAATTACACGAAGACTATACAAAAATTTTTTTCTCATATAATTATCTTTTATTAAAACACTCTTAACCAGTATTATATAAAAAATATTTCATTAAAAAATCATAAGTCAATATTTGGAGATAAAACTTACAAAAGTTAAAATAGAGAAAATATAATAGAAGAGCAAAGTAAAATAATGTTGCACGTTCATTTAAAACTTTTTACAGTCTTCATCAAAAATATTTTTTAAATTTTATAGATAATATAGAAAATAAATCTCGAAATTTGAAAAATTTATTTATATTTGCTTTAATGTTTTCCTAAAAATTTACAAAAAAAAAGTAAATGTCTGCAAGAAAAGTATTTTAATTAAATTAGTGAATATAGGAAGAATGTGATTCATGTATGAATATCAGTAAAAAAATTTTTTTTTTTTTTGATAATTACTGCTAATCATCATTAAATATTTTTGTCAGATTTGCCTTCATAATTCTAGGGAGTTGTGTCTAAACAATTACTTTTAATGTCCTTAAAATATTATTCAGAGCATAATTATGTCTATAGTATGCGTTTGAGATGGCAATTTCAGTTAGCATTGGGATTTAAATGGGACTATGGTTGCGCAGTCCTATAGACATAAATGTACGAATATCTATCTCTTTCTATCCATTTACTCCTTCACTGTTAATAATTTCTCTCTGTGGTAACCACGAAGGCAAATTAATATTGTTTTTAAATTAATATCTCCAGAAGAAAAATTTCGATGAACAAATGTAAGGTAGGAATAATTTCTTTAAAAATTAACAAAACCTCTGCCTCTGCTTTTGAGCGGCCAAAGTCTGTGGGTGGGTGTCTAATCCTCAGTATCTTGCAGTGCAGGACGGACATCCCATGAGTAATCTACTCATGGAGGGATTCAAAAGGGCAGCTTCTATCGAAAATGGAACACCGTAAATAGAAGTCTGATTCAGCTCCGTGATGTTCTTACAGTCATATGAGACCGGGACCTACGGCAAAGTGGATTCGAATCACCAACAAGCATCCATTCCACCGCCAGGATTCGAACCTGAAGCCTGTAGTATCAAAGCCCAGAACTCTGGCCAATTGACCACCAGACCTCAAAAGATCTAGTTATTTTAGTCTAGTGCTCAGTTCCATAGGTTTCGGGTTCGAGTCCCGGTGGTGCCATGGATGTTTATAATGATTCAGAATCCACTTTAAACCGTAGATCCCAGTCTAATATAACTGTAGAGCGGTGAATGTATTGCTGATAACTCTACTCCGTGAAAAGAAAAGCATTTCGTGTCTCGAAATCTGCTAGCAGGTAGACGGCCTTGATCCACCATGGGGCTGTTGTGCCACTGATGATGATGGTAGTTGATTACAATAAGGGGAAAAAAAACCACATCATTCATTTACCACCGCTGCAACTGAAAAGTAAACAGCTTTTTCATAAAATGCACTTAAATTTTCAATAGAATATAACAAATAATTAATTTATAGCAGTCAGGATGTGGCAAAAATACATTCCTCTCACAATCAAACCACACGACCTTTTGTATAAGAACGTCATCTTTTCCTGTTTCCTAATTTCCGTTGTCCTTTTTACACATGCAAACAAGTTTGCAAGACATTTAAATCTTAAAAATACATTTAAATATTTTCAGTTGGCTTCTTTTCACTCACTCTCCTACCATTTCTATGTCAGATAAACAATGAGGTCTTCTCGTTAGATCACCGAAGTCAAGTCATTCGAGGATGTGTGGGAAAGGGCACCTGAGCCAAAGAGCTTTTATTCCCATTTTCTAATAGTCACCGAAGTCAAGCATCATTGGGCGCGGTCAGTACTTGGGTGGATGACCACCCGCGAACACCGCGTGCCGTTGGCATTCACAAATTTGGGACCTGAGTGGCCGAGTGTCTGGCGCTCTGGTGCTGGTGCCACAGGTTTCGGGTTCGTATCACGACGGTGCCATGGATGCGTGTAGTGGTTCGGAATCCACTTTAAGCCGTAGGTCCCGGTCTCCTATGACTGTAAGAGGCGTCACGGAGCCAAAGTCAGACTTCTACCTACGGGTGCTCCATCACAACAGAAGCTGCTTCCTTCCCCTTCAATCATGAGTACGTATGGGCTCGTGGGCTTGGCCAGCCAAGTGGGATAAGAAACAACAACAACAACACAATGAGGTCTCGCAGCCAGACACCTGTCGGTTAGACGGGTAAATATTTAAGTGTATTTTTGTCAGACACCTGTCGGTTAGACTATTTATTGTGTAAATTTGTCAGCCCTACGCCTAACTCTCTGCATTCATTAAAGGATTCGAACCGCTACAAACACCCCTGACATCGCCACACTCGAACCCGAAACCTGTGTTACCGAGCGACAGAGTGCTAGCCACTCGGTCATCCGGCGCTAATCTAATATGACTGTAGAGCATTGGGCGTAAAGTTGACAACCCTGCTAAAAAGAAAGCTTCTGTCTCGAAATATGAAAGTAGGCAGACGGTATTGGCCGAAAATGGGGTATTGCGCCACTGATGGTGATGATAATTGACTATAATAGTGAAACCACATCACTCAATTATCACTGCTGCAACTAAAAGATTAGGAGGGCCTGAGTTAGAGGCATCAGTTAGAGGTTAGAGGCCTGATGGCCGTGTCGCTAGAGCTCTGGCGCTCGATACCACAGGTTTCGGGTTCGAGTCCCGGCGGTGCCATGGATGTTTGTAGTGGTTCGGAATTCACTTTAAGCTGTAGATCCCGGTCTCATATAACTGTAGAACGTCACGATGCCCTGTCAGACTTCTATCATTCACATCATTCCTCAACTGTAAAGAGGTAACTCAGCTCTAGACACAGTGATGTGGTGGGGCAAAGTAATAGTAGAAACATAAAAAGGCTTTTTCATACAATGTACTTAAATTCTTCAATATATAGCATAACAAATAATTAATTTATGGCAATCAGGATGTGGCAAAATACATTTCTCTCACTATCAAACCTCACGATCTATTTTAAAAACCATCTAAAACATCTTTTTTTAATTTCCGTTGTCATTTTTACACATGCAAATAAGTTTTGCAAGAAATTTAAATCTTAAAAATACATTTAAATATTTTCAGTTAGCTGCTTTTTTCACTCACTCCCTACCTATTTCCTATGTCAGATAGACAATGAGGTTTCAGTCAGCCAGACACCTGTCGGTCTGTCGGGAAGAAAAGAAAGCGGAATTCTGTGGAAATTTACTCAAAGAATATATAAAAGTTTCCTGTTTACGATGCATTTCGCGGAGAAATGTTCTCTCCATCACATGTTTCAGACGCGGTAGTAAAAAAGCCACCTGGCCTTAAATCACTGCAGCATGCACTCACTGCGCAATAGAACTGTCAACGCAGACTTAGTGTGTTTGCATTCAATCAATATGGGTGGCGGGAATTGAATATTTTATGCATCGATTTTACTTCCAAGTGTAGGGTTAAATTATAAAAAGCACTCACATTTTGAACATTTTTATCTTACTTTTTAAAAAGAAAAGACAAGCATCTATAAATATGTCATAAAAAATGATATTTTCCACTTTGATTGTGTTGTTGTTTTTTATCCCATTTGGTAGACAGCAACTAGACAAAGTCCAAGAACCCGTCTTGTCTCATGGAAGAAGGGGAAGTTTATGTTATAATGGTTCACCCGTAGGTAGATGTCTGACTTGGCTCTATAAGGATGACTCTTTACAGGGTAGAGTTGTCAGCCCTACACCAAACACTCTACATTCATATTATACCGGGACCCACGGCTTAAAGTGGATTCGAACCACTACAAACATCCATGGCATCACCATGACTCGAACCCGAAGCCTGTGGTGTGGCACCGATTGCTATAGAGCTAGTCACTCGGCCATCACGCCCTGCTTTGATTGCATTAAAGATAATTAAAATAGTTGATTTTAAAAATAATTTTTAAAAGGATGTTAATTAAAAAATTTCCTGGAACATCAAAAATTTTTTTCTTAAATCCACCATCTCCAGCGACCTTCCAAAGCCACTAAACCTTTTCACATGTGCTGTACTTTCCATCCAAACTAAAACCAACAGGTTTCAAGTGCTTTTAATGTGTGGCGCTCAAAAGTTTGAGATGTAGGCTTTCAAATGTAGATGAGACTTTAGCGTAAAGCATGAGGTTAGGCATAGTCTAAGAAGGTTTTTAAGGTGAATAAAATCAAATAATAATAATTCTTCTTCCTCATAGACGCAACAGCCCCACGGTGGACCAAAGCCATCTGCCTACTGGCAGATTTCGAAACAAGAGAAGTTTTCTTTTTACAGGGTTGAGTCAACTCCAGTCATTTCCAACTCCAGTCTCCAGATTACCAGTCATATTAGACTCGTAATTCGGTTTAAAGTGGATTCCAAACATCCATGGCACCGCCGGGGCTCGAACCCGAAACCTGTGGCACCAAGCGTCATAGTACTAGTCACTCAGTCTTCATGCCCCCCAAATAATAATAATAATTATTATTATTATTATTATTATTATTGTCGTTGTTGTTCTTTAAAATGCAGCCAGTATCACCCAATATAGGTGCAATTTAAGTATTATGTAAAAACATAATTCAATGTGGTTTTAATCCCTGCAAAAAAGTCAAATCAAAGGTTTCTTTAAAGGTCTTCTTGTAGGATTCTAGGAAAAGGAGAATCTGAGCCCCTAGATGGCATCGCGGAAGTATGTTCGTACAGAATCGTGATGGCACGTAAGGGTGCAATGTATCAGATGCCCATGATGCATTATGGGTAACACATTTGTTAGATCTCCGTAATTCTAAAAGAACTCTGGCCAAAACGCATAACATTCAGGAACAACATTACTCAAAGGAGTTTTTTTATGCGCCTCACATTAGGATGTTGTTAAATAAAACAATATTCATTCATTATTGGGTGACACTGAATATTATATTATAATCAAAGACCTCTATATATTTAATTATTACTTAAATAAGATTTCTATCTATATTTTTACAATGCTTTCGAGTTTAAATGAAGGTGGCTTGAAATAGATAGGAGGGGGTATCATGAACAGTGTTCAACAATACTTCAATATAAAATACTAAATAATAATTTATTTAATGATTCCATGCAAAAATTTGAATAGATATAATAGTGTTTGCTAGTGTGACATTACCTCTGTTACGTTCTTCCTATAAGGGCATGTTTACAAGGGATTTCATTCCTGAAAGATCTCACTTTTACAAAACACGTGTGAAATCGTACCTCGAGAATAATTGTAGTATAAAATTTTCATTAAATATAAGGTTTTTGAGGAGTATTTACATGATGGAGTTGAAAATGTTTGCAAAACGATTTTAGTTTATTTTTTTCTCAGTCAGACTTTCTCCATTTTTTTTTCTCAAATCTAAGGACAATTTAACATTATGATCTTAAAGGATTTTCCTTTAATAAAGATAATTGAAGGAAATTAAAATGTTAATTGAATTACAAATCTGATAAAAAAAAACACACACTTATTTTCAGTTTGTCGTGTTAAATGATTATTATAAACAAAACACACATTTTATCTTATACACATAAACGTATTTATCTTTTAAATTCCTAAACTTATTTATTATTATTACATAACATATATATTTATTATTATTATGCACGTTTATCTTTATCACAAATGTTTATAATAATATTATTTTATTATAAACATACCGCACATCATGGGCTATAAATGAATTGAAAATTGATAAAAACATACACTTATTTTCAATGTGTCGTGTTAAATGATTATTATAAACATAGCGCACATGTTTATCTTATACACATAAAAGTATTTATCTTTATTATACGCATAAACGCATTTGTTATTATTACATAACATATACATTTATTATTATTATGCACGTTTATCTTTATTATAAACATTTCTGATAAAGACAAACCCTGGAATTTATCTTTTATCACAAATGTTTATAACAAATAATATTATTGTTTTATAATAATATTATTTTATTAAAAACATACGACATATTATGTATTATAAATGAATTGGAAATCTGATGAAAACAAACACTTATTTTCAAATTAACAAATATTGCTGTAAATGCATCCAAAATAGCCGAATACAATTTATCTTTATTACAAATATAACGAATGCATTTATCTTTATTATAAACATAAACGCATTTAGCTCTATTATAAACATTTTTAATGAAGCTAAATGAACGTATTTATATATTTATATAATATTTATCTATATTATAAACATATAGAACATCATGGGATATAATTGAATTGAAAATATAATTAATGCATGCATTTATTTTCAAATTAAACAAATATGGCTATAATATTGGGCTATTGTTTAATTTGAAAATAAGGGTGTCTTTTTTTATTAGATTTGCAATTCATTTATAGCTTATGATGTGCTGTATGTTTATAATGCAGATAACTACGTGCATTTATCTTTATTAAAAATGTTTATGATAGAGCTAAATGCGTTTATGTTTATAATAAAGATAAATGCATTCGTTATATTTGTAATAAAGATAAATTGTATTCGGCTATTTTTTGATGCATTTATAGCAATATTTGTTAATTTGAAAATAAGTGTTTGTTTTCATCAGATTTTCAATTCTAATTCAATGGCTAATAAAATTTGTTTACTTTATTACAAATATAACGAATGCATTTATCTTTATTATAAACATAAGCGCATTTATCTTATTATAAACATTTATGATACAGATCACGTATTTATCTTTATTATAAACATAAGCGCATTTATCTGTATTATAACCATTTATGATACAGATCACGTATTTATCTATATTATAAACATAATGCACGACAAGAGCTATAGCGCTGTTTATCAAACAAATATTAATAAATCAGAATCCCCTTTTAAAAATAGATAGATTTGCGTTTAATAATATTTATATTTAAAAACAAGTAATATAAAAACAAAATTTTAAGGTCAATTCCTACTATTTTTTCTCTATATTTGCAGAAAATCCTTTATAAATAATTTTCATTCATTTTTTAACGTTTATCTGGCTCCATCTATTGGTAGATACATGCAACTTAAATCTAAAAAAAAACTAAAATTAATTAATTAAATTTAATTACTGAATTAATATTTGAAAAACTGTTTTAACATCCAGTGTCATCCATTACAAGTTCAAAAAATGTATTTGAACTAGAGTGGATGAATAAAAAGTATTTTATGAATGATTGAAAATTTGAACAAGATATATATAGGGAGAGTGGGAGCTAATAGAAGGAATTGAATAAAATAATTTTATTATGTTTATGAAGCGTAAATTTAAGGCGTAAGTAATACAAGAGAAAACGTTTACAGTCTGATACGAACTATCACTGACTTAGAGAGAGAGAGAAAAGAATGTATTCTATTAGCTAAGAAAAATTCTTGTGAAAGTAAAGAATTCTTTCATCCAATCAAAATACTTTCGGCTTCTAAAGTGAAATAAAAGTGGCAACGTAAAGATGCTTAATTTCGAACTTTTCCTGGGGAATCTTCTTTCAAGACATTTGTTGACTAAGAAAAAAAAACCTTAATCTTCTTCTTTTTCTTTCTTTGACTTTTTTTTTTTTGTAAAAAGTTTTCCAAAAAATTAAAAGTTAACGAACTTATTTTAGTTTATAAAAGTTAACCCAAATGCTTTTATTTAATTGGATATTTTGCGATAGAGTATATAAACTAAACTTTCTATCTTTATTCTTGTTTATAAAAGTTCTTCGCCTAAATGCTTAATTTAATTGGATGATTTGCGATAGAGGGAGAAAAACTTTTTGTCTTTACGAAGAATAAAATCCATTTAGCCTTACGTCGCCTACATGTTATGTCCCGATTATTTTTCTTTCTTTGTCTTTTAATCATTTGTTCCTCATGGCAGTGATTCTTAATTTTTTTTGTGTCTAAATCAAGGGTGGCCAACCCAAATAATCTTGCGGGCCACTTTGGAAATGCACCATAACTCCGCGGGCCGCATATAAATTTATATATTCCCCTATTAGATTTAGACCCACTATAGACATTTCTTCGGAGCGAAAAATTGAAACATAATGAGTTATTATTTTAATGTTTACTATTATTCTTACATGTAAACATAGATAATATAATAATATTAATGATACTAAATTGCACATTGTAAAGAAATATATAACACTAAAAATGAAATATAAAAAATATATAAATATGAACGAAATAAAACAATGTAATCTTTATAAAATACTAGAAGACCCGGCCACGCGTTGCTGTGGCTTTTTGTATTTCGTTCAAATATTAGATACTATAATTGGTATTGTTAAGGAAGTGATTGGTAAAGAATGATGAAAAGATCAAATTAAGCTTCAACGAATAGAAAATGTTTAATTTTTATTAATTTGAATGAATGAGGTAAATAATGTTGATTTTAAGACTGCTTTATAATTATTTTACGTAATTTAATTTTTAATAATCATTACTTTCATTTAACTAAGAACTAAGCTATAAACAATATTTCTTGTTAGTCTGTCTTTCGTCAAAATAAATAAATTCGAGGGTTTTCGAACACGTGAACATACAGCTGCCCATGGGAGAAACACGGATTCTGAGGTTAGATTTTTTTGGTGGTCGTTTATTGAAAATAATAATTGAAAAAATACAATACAATTAAAATAAAATAGGGATATAATAAGAAAAGACTTTAAAAAATTCACAATAAAATACAAATGCAAACGATCGTTTAAGGTACACGAACACCTTCGAAGGAATGTTTTTGAAATTTTTTATCTTTGTACACATTTTTGGATTGAATGTATCTAAAAACTAATGATTTCACATAAAAAAATTTCATTATTATTTTTTTTTTTTTTTTTAAGCTAAAATAAGGGTAAAAATGGCCAAAAATTGATACTGTTACAAAACCTGAAATCAAATCAATATTTTTAAATTTCTAAGTTTGTATTTGTTTGTACTAACATTTTACAGTGAATAGACCTCTGGTAAATTTATATCTTTATTATTTATTATTTTGTGCTAGTTTAAATGCTGTCGACACAAAATTCTTCCAAAATTTGCATGTAATTCCAAGTTTAACAATTAAAATAAAAAATATTTATGTAGCTATAATCATTTTCAGAGGTCTATTCCCTGTAAATATTTATGAAAAACATAAATACAAAGTTTTGCAGCATTTGGATCAAAATTATTTGTGTTATGGTGTTTCACATGAAAACAAAAAGCATAAAAATTCATTCTGAGAAAAACCTAAAAACAACTTTTAATTAGATATATTACTTTTAAAAATGTTGTAAATATATTAAAATGCCATTGAATTATCAAGTTCATAGTCTTATTTATTAAAAATATAGTTTTATTTTTCCATAAAGCAGTAAATAATTTCTGAGCTTTGTTTTGAAAAAGTTAAAATTTGCACAACAAAATTTTTTTACAACTTCCTGCTATTTGCAAAGGCTTTTTAATATGAAATGACCTGAATTTAAAATATTTAGCCTTTTTGCAAGTGTTTTGATTAAATATATTCAAAACCTTTGAATTTCACATAAAAATATCAACTTTAACTATTTTTTATACAATTTATTCTTTAAAATATGGATAAACATTGCAAATATGTGATATTGTTGCAAAACTTTATAATTCAAAAATAAATAAAACATGAATAGTTTTTCCTTTGCAAAGTATTTTTATGCTGGGAATATCCTTATGTAGGTAATATACTGTTTTCAAATTTATATCTCAATTATTTATACATTTTTGTATGCTTAAAGTTTGTCGACACAAATTTTTTTTTTACAAATTTACAAAAATTCTTAGTTTAAAAACTAAAATAAAAATAATTTATGAATTTAGGTTAATTTCCATGTTCTATTCCTTTCATACATTTAAAGAAAACTTTTACATGAAGTTTCAATTTAGAACAGAAATATTTTTATTATGATGTTTTGAATGAATACAAAATGCATAAAAATTCAAATAAGAAATAATTAAAACCAACTTTTAAATGTAAATAAAAACAAATGTACATACATAAAAATGTTATAGAGCTTTAAATTCTCCTTTATTAATATAAACACTTATTTATTTGTTTTGTTTTCTTTAAATAACTTCCCACTTAAAAGTACCATTTGTTTTTCTTCGACAATATTCAAATCACTCAAATTTATAACTCAAATTCTTTGTTTTTCAAATAAAAAAAGTTTTTAAAATAAAATGTCCTTGATTTTCAACTTGCAACTATTATAATACCTTTTATAAAATTTTAATGTTATCATTATATCAAATAATTGCAGAGTTTACTTCATTTTCACACTTTTCAAAAAATCCTTAAAATTCATCATCTTTCTTTAAAATTATATTGTCTATATTATATTATCTTGCAGATCACATTTCATTTTAGAATTCTTAATCAAATACAACACATGTTGACAAACTTTAAGCATAGAAAAGTTCAATGTTTTGATTCACAACTTTTCATTCAATATATTTTATTCCAATTCAAATTCAAACTTAGAAAATAAAAAAAAAATGTTGATAATCAAATCAGGTAATGCTTACATACATTTGATTTATTTCTCATAGAAATAATATAAATTTTGTACAATATAATTTTCACAAAATTTAAAGTAGTACATAAAACAATAATATTCAGAACATGAGAATTTTACGGTTATGTAGCACAGGTATCGAGACACGGCGCCATCTAACTTACTTTTTATTGTGGTATATCTTTCGTCTGTGGTGGAAACAAACTTTTTACTCCAACGATGAAATTAGTGCAAATAAGAATTCTGCAATTAATTATCGAAATAGCAATAAAATAGTCATTATATTGTTCAAAAAATGAAGATACGAATTCTTCTAATTGCAGTATTGCAACCCTAAAGAAATTGCCGGAAGATTGGCGGAAATTCAGGGTTGCAAGATTGGCGACTTCCTCAATGGTAGATTTTAACCGATTTTGCAATTAAATACGAAAAAAATCTGAATAAAAACTATCCTATGTCTCAAGTTGGAACAAAACACACATTTAAAAAAAAAAAAATTTTAAATCGGATGGTTAGTTTCGGAGTTCATCGCGAACAAACATCGTGACACGGGAATTATATATAGTAGATTTATTTTACTAGTGCGATATTTGTTTCTCCACTCTTATCTTTTGCAAATTGATCTCAATTTGGGTATTTCCACATCGTAATTGGTGTCGCGTCCGTTATGTTAGCAGGTGTAAGTTGAACCAAAAACGCTAACAACTTGAACTAAGAGTCTGGTTTGTTCTGCTATCAACAATAAACTGTGCGTATCTAGGGATGGTCACTACGCCACTGAGGTCACTTAAAGTGAAACATAGAACTCTTAAATAACACAGGCAATATCTGTCATATATTTGCAAGAATATTATTTTAAAATCAAAGTTAATTTTTCTCATAATTTCGACAGTTAATTTTTGAATATATAGATGTACACATAATGTATTTTTTAATGCATTGTTGTTCACTACTTTGTACATTATAAAATAAATATATTTTGTAAAGGTGTGTTAAATCTCACGAGCACCAAAAATATTCGTGGGTCGCGGGTGGGCCACCCCTGATCTAAAATCTGCTACAATACATGTAAGGCCGATCTTAACATCGTTGGCTAACAGCAAACTACTACCCAATTCTGAGTGTGGACATAGTCATCTGGATAATCTATCTATCTTTACAATTCAAAAACTGATTAAATTTTTCTGTTTCCAATTAAATATGTTTTGGAGAAATATGCGATATTGCATTTGCTTTGGTTTGGTTTTAATACAGATATAAACCTTTGAAATAGTGAATTCAGAAGTATTTGGCGCAACGACATTACTACCATCCATATGCTTCTACAAGAATACAAGCTACTCCATTATCGTGCACGCTTACTACATAGGATTATACACTGAAGAGACAAAAGTCATGGGATAGCAATATGCAAATTTTCAGATGGCAGTAGCATCGCGTAGAACAGGTATAAATGCGCAGTGCTTTCATTTCTGTTCAAGTGATTGATGTGAAGAGGTTTTGACGTGATGATGGCCGCACGACGGGAATTAACAGACTTTGAACGCGGAATGTCAGTTGGAGCTAGACGCATGGGTCATGCCATTTCGAAATCGTTAGGGAATTCAACATTCCCAGATCCACTGTGTCAAGAGTGTGCCGAGAGTATGACATTTCAGGCATAACATCCCACCATGGACAGCGCAGTGGTCGACCGCCTGCACTTAACGACCGAGACCGGCGACGTCTGCAAAGAGTCGTAAATTCTAACAGACAAGCAACACTGCGTCACATAACCGCAGAAATCAATGTGGGACGTACAAGGGACTTGTCTGTTAGAACTGTGCGGAGAAATTTGGCTTTCTTGGGCTATTCCAGCAGAAGACCGACTCGAGTGCCTTTACTGACAGAGCGACATCGCTTGCAGCGACTCTCGTGGGCACGTGAGCACATCGGTTGGTCCTTAGATGAATGGAAAACCGTGGCCTGGTCCGATGAGTCACGATTTCAGTTGGTAAGAGCTGATGGTAGGGTTCGAGTGTGGCGCAGACCCCACGAAGCCATGGACCCAAACTGTCAGCAAGGCACTGTTCAAGCTGGTGGTGGCTCCGTAATTGTGTGGGCTGTTTTTCATGGCATGGACTTGGTCCTCTGGTGCGACTGGACCGAACATTGACTGGAAATGCTTATGTTCAGCTACTTGGAGATCACTTGCAGCCATTCATGGACTTCATGTACCCAAACAACGATGGGATTTTTATGGATGACAATGCGCCATGTGACCGGGCCACAACTGTTCGCGATTGGTTTGAAGAACATTCTGGACAATTCCAACGAATGATCTGGCCACCTGGATCGTCCGACATGAATCCCATCGAGCATTTATGGGACATCATCGAGAGATCTGTTCGTGCCCAAAATCCTGCACCGTCAACGCTTTCACAATTATGGACGTCTATCGAGACAGCATGGCTCAATATTCCTGCAGAAGACTTCCAACGACTTGTTGAGTCCATGCCACGTCGAGTTGCTGCACTTCGCCTGGCGAAAGGAGGGCCGACACGATATTAAGAGGTATCCCATGACTTTTGTCACTTCAGTGTATTGTAGCATTTTTTTGTACGGGAAGAGTTTTGGCATTTCATTCCTAGGAGACAGGATTGTATATTTTTTTACATGTATATAATAATAACTTATCTCTTAAATTTGACAGCATACAAGCAGTGTTGTGGGTAGTTATATCACATGCAATTAATAGTGTTTTGTACTAATGAAAACAACTCGACACTCAATTATGATAACAGATACTCGGTACCATGTATAATGAGACTCATGAAATTAACAATTGTCTGCGAGACCTTCACAGGTCGAAACAATTACTGATGGAATATGGACTGAGTTGCTGCATCGGGATCGGGGATAAACCATGAGCTGAGAAATGTCTACTTCAATGAGAAGTGAGTGAAGCTGCCCCCCCCCTGTCAACGGATTTTCTTAAAGGAGGAGTTTTGGAGAAGAAAGGAGAGAGTTCTGCGAAGAATAGACAAAGAATGTTGGTTTTCTCTTTTCTCTGAAGTGATTGAATAGGCCGAAGTTTCCGCCTGTTTTTCAAAGGGAACCCCTTTGTGGTTTCGTGTATTACGCTTTGTGATAATTAAGGTCTGCCGCAGGCCAGGCAATTAGATTCGACGTAGACTCTAGAATTCTGAAAATCTCCGACATTGAAGTGAACTGTAGTTGTGATTTAATCGTAAACTTGTGATCAAATTTTATTTTGAATTTTTCATTTCTTTACATAACAACGCAGAGTTCTGTATTTGTTTATATATATATATATATATATATATATACAAAAGTAAATAAGACACTTATAATAATTGTTGTAGACACACTTGTATAATAACATTTGTAAACAAGGATTAAAGTCCCCCACTCTTGGCCCTCTTTTTGAAGTCGTTATAGGACTAATATAGGTTGACACATTACAATATGAAAAAATTTTCAACACATTAAAAATAATTACATTTAATAAGTAATTACACAAATGTCATATAGTATTTTAAAGAATTAAATTTAAAATTTCTAAAGCAAGTTGTCAAAGTTGTCAATTTCTAAAGCAAACAACTGTATATTCATCTTTTAATCATCATTCTAGATTAAAAGAGAAAATTTTTTAATAATTTGGCATCTAGATAATAAAAAAATGTGAAGAAGGACTCCCTATTAATCAATAATAATTATTCTACATTTTCCATCACATTCAATCCTATATTTTTAATAAATATCTGCTACAATAAATTGAAAAAGTATAAAATAAAAAAAAAGTTTAATTAATTTCTGGTATGAAAAAATGATAATAAGTCTTTGAAGACGAAAAGAATAATAAAAACTAATCAGAAATCAGCTAAAAAAAATTTGTAGGAAAATTAGCGAAGTATTTTTTAAATTAAAAATAAGAATTTTCATATCTGGAATGTGAATTCAGACTTTGGTATTATAAATCTAAAAAAAAAAATTCAAGGTGTAATAGGATAGTGTTTTGAAGGGGAAAAATAATTAATAAATTAATCTATATTTTGATTCAAAGACTATCCGTTCTCGTTATGAATTGTCAAATAGTTTGAATAAATAAAAAATGCATATTTGCTGAATTAAAAATAACGCTAACATTTTTATCTGAGTTTATTTTAAATAATATTTAAACTAATTTAAGGCCGAAATATTTTTAATATATTCGCAAGTAAAAATATTTCTTTTTAATTTTTTTATGTATTTAATTTAATGATCTAAAACATAAATATTTTAGTGTTTAAGTAATGTTTGTGTAAGTTTATTAAGGTTAAAGATATTTTAATGTTTATGTAAGGTTGTGGTTATTATTTAAGAACTTAAGTTAGGGAAATAAATTACGAAATATAAGGCCAAATAAATCAAGACTTTAAAAAGATTTCGATTCTTAAAACACATATAGGATTCATATGTTTTATTTTAAATTGAGAATTGTAGTGTGCAGGTTGGCAACCAATTTGTAACTGAGTGTGGTTGGGTTGAGATACTCGAAGCACAAGTTGGAGGACTCACAACTTTATGACATACGCACAAACACCATACACATACAACTAAACACGTAAAATATTCAACACAATTAAAGACAAATAATTATAGATTCTTAAGAAGCGAAAATCCGAAACTCGGCTAGGCGCAAGGTACGCGAAAGATACTTCCTTTCCATATGAGAGTCTGTAAGCCAACAAATAAGCAGGGTTACCTTAAATATATTTCCTCTCGAAAACTGTAAACTAAAAGTTTCTTAGCGGGAGATTCTCAACTTCATATCTCATCGCTCACCCTTCAATTTACCACTGATATTAGCTACATCCAACCTCTTCGCACAGTATTTCCTTCAACCTCACTCACTCCAATAACCCTGTTATCCATCTATGAACCAGTCACAGTCATATCAACTCTACAGCACTTCACTCTCCACCTCATCATGTATTATTGTATTGTACACATTTACTACTCAACCTACCTAATCTTATTTCATTTTATTTTATTTACTTTATTTTTGTATTTCATTTAACCCTGGACTTTGTTTGTTTATACTTATTTACTTAATTGTTTACATCCTTTCACAATTAACTATTATTATTTCATTAGTATTATTCTTATGTATTTCAATCACCTGCGTGTGATCTCTTCCTGTATATAATTGTAATTTGCGTCTTATCAATAAAGTTAAATGAGATTATGCACTTATAATGGGTAACTGCATCTTGTTCCATCGGTAGTTAACTTACGGGTACCTATGCTGCGTGTGCCGCTTCTTAATCCGTTTTCAAGTCATTTTATTATTCTCACGTTATCTCTTTAATATTTGCTACATCATTTCACCTTAGTACCTGAGGTTATAAAGCCTTTAAGGCATTGGTGCCTCATTCCTCACCCCCCGACTGACTTAGCGGGAGAGCAAGTTGTGTTGTTCTTCCTCTCGGGTGAGAGTATCGAGGCCTACCCTAACCCTTTCTCCCTGTACGCCACGGGGGCACTCTTGCCAGTGCGTAGAGAGATCACGGTTACAGTATTTATATAAGAATCTTATTGCCAGATGAAAACATTTATGAAATTATTGCCAACTTTATCATTTAATATTCTCAATCAATTGGATACCGTAGCGGATACAAAAATTGGATATTGTAGCGATTATGGTTCACAGTCTATAGTTAAAAAAAGCATAGAATAAAAAATGGCAAAGCTTCAAGTTTATTGTACTAGTACTGTATTGCAGCCGTTCAGAGGAGAGGGTGTTCCTGGTAATATGTTTACGTCAACTATTGACAAACAGGCTGGCTTGTGGGAATTTTCCTATTTTGTCTTATATGAAGTTTAATGAAGGCAGTTACGTCTGAAAGTCCACCCTGAAATAAATACTTTTTTCCTCGACACATGATTGTGATTGATTATTTATTGAATGACTACACATGATTATTTATTGAATACAGTTTGTCTAGTGAGAGTTTTAGGATTTATTCCATACAACGCGCATATAAAGGACTATTGCCTGAGAATAGTTAGATCTGTTTGTGGTTATATTACACTGTCACATAAAAATAAAGCAACAATGTAATTTTGAAGCAAACAGACACAGAATTATGGAAAAAGGGCTTGTTGTTTGAGCGCAATAAACCTCATATTCAGCAAAAAGTGATTCTCTTTGCAAATATCAGAAACAAGACTTTGGAATCAATGCGTGTAGTCAGCGTGAGCAGTGAAAGAATATAGTAAAAGAAGGTAAAAAAAAACCCTAAGTAAAAACATGTGATGAGATTTTGGACAAAAGATTTTATATCAGATTGAAGGATTGATACGTTTAAGGGAGGACGTAATTGTGAAAAGCGTATCCCAAAAAGATAAAAACGTTCTTACATAACATAAAACATTCTAAGCCACATGTACAGCTGTAAAAGTTGGTGTTGTTCGGCAAAGAAAGCAACCGTCAATGGATGATTGCTAAATCGTCCTGCAGGCGAAAAGAGATTGATGTTACTCAGTGGACAACATTGCTCAACAGCTGCTTACGGTAACGGAATGATAAATCAAGTGTCGCGCTTTACTGTGGTCAGATGCCTTCGTAAAGGCGACCAGTTCACCATGCGGTTCTGAACATTGCATCTCATTGACATCGACGGCACCGCTTAGACTGATGTAAGGAACATAAGATTTGAACAATGATGAATGGCATCGTGTCCTTTATACAGGTGAGTCATTTCAATGTCTCTATGGCAATTCATTTGGTTAGTGAATGACTTTTATTCCAGTGACATCAGGGAAAGAGCTCCTAACTGCTGTCCTGGCATGTTGAACTGGAAGACATATAATGAACGTTTTGACTGAGCCCTTATATTTTCGACAGAGATCGTATATCGCTACTGACAGTAAATGATTCTCTCCCACATACAAATACTTCGATGTTCCAAATCCGTCTAAAATGTCCACATATCATTAGAAGAAATTTAGAGTTCTACACCGATTTAAAATTCCTACAACATGTATGAGATGCTTGATGGAAATAGCGATTATATCCTGAGAATACCAGAATCTAAAACCATTCATTGAAGAATGAGCATTCCTACTTTAATAAATATTGGATAAACTGGTATTGAGTATGGAAAAGACGGTACCAAGCAACTGATGTAGTTAAGGCAGGTCATATCCATTACTAAGTGCTTTCAGCTATTATCTGTCTATTTGGGAAAATAAGCATTCTAGCATCAAGTATTTTCTCTATTGGGCAAAACAACTATTTGTACCAGCACTACTCACGATTTCAACACTGCACTACTCTGATTCCACACTGTATACGTTCTATTATTTTCTACGTTAGAATGCTTCCTTAATTCTTACAAAGCATTATCGAACTTTTTGAAGCACTCTTTCGAAAATTGGATTGCCTATTGGGGTTTTCTGATTTTCTAACATACGAAACATTAATAAGCGGATATTACATCTGACCTCTTATAAGTTGATCGTAGTTATATTATATGTATCAGAAATAATACTGTCATTGGAACTTTTCAGGCTTTCTAAAATAAACACACAAATAAGAGGTTTGCTGATTCTTGCAGGAGGGTTTAGATCAGAAACCACTGGCTGTGTTCGTTGCAGTCACTGCTTTAGAAGCGAAAAAAACTCCTGATGGAGATTTTAACAATGTGTGTAAATCGTCTTGCATCCGATAGTCAGGTTTCCTGGTGGAATTTACTGGGCTTACTCCCATATGGGCCTGATGCCTGAGTAACTAACGGTCTGGCGCTCGATGCCAGAAGTTTCAGGCTCGAATTCCGGCTGTTCCTGGGATATTTGTAGTAGTTAGCAATCCACTTTAAACAGCAGTTCCCGTCTAATATGACTGTAGAGTGTTAAGCGTAAGACTGGCAAACCTACCCCGTAAAAAGAAACTCCTCCTGTTTCGAAATCTGCCAGTATGCACACTGCCATGGTCCAGCATGGACTGTAGTTTCGGGAATTAGTTAATTTTCTCCCATATGGCACGCAAATGCAAGGCTGTTACCCCTAAAAGTTCTCCCGGAAGGCAATATCCTACTCTTATAGGCCGCCGGTGTGCTGTGCGTAGCATACATAAGTGAAAAATGGAAGCCCTAATTCGATGTCAAAATAATTCCAAACCTCTATCCCCTGCTCGGCCAGGAATTAATCATGTTATATTATAGGGAACATGATGTAAAAAACAATGTAAGATTACTTTTTCACAATGGTAAATCTATTTTTTATTAAAATAATTCACCATATATGTTTTCATTGTGTAATAGTTATGTAATATCACGCATTTATTACTATTTTCAGGAACAAATATACAAGAATAATTTCTTGGAATTCAAAATATCTATTGTATTATAACAGCTTCTTGTTATATCACGCAGATCGAGCAGAAAAAGAAAAAGTACGATGCACAAAGTATCATGTAACTTCTGACATTTTAAAGTCCGTGCGATTTTTCCTCTAAAATATATGCATGATTTACAAAGCGCGCGTATAACGAGGCACGATTTGTCGTATATATACCATAATATTTAGGTCTTAACTTTATCGGTTTGACATGAAAATCAAGGATAAAAGAGCTTTTACTAAAAATAACTTTTCCCTTTGCTTCCTGCAGCTTTTGTTTAAAAACAGCACATAGCAAATCAATTTTCGAGGATTTACTGATCAATTTTATTCAATTGATAAATTATTCCACTGTGTCTTTTACTGACAATTTATCCTTCTCTCCTACCTATGCATTATGTCAAATTTATTGAATATACAGGGAGATTTTAATTAAAGTCCCACTTCCAAAATGCTGGAAAAAAAAAGAACCATTCGTCACAATGAGTTCAAATTTGAACTGAGGATACTTAAAAAGAAGGAAATGGTAGTGGCATCAAAAAGTTCAAAGTGGATAGCGGTTTTGGGATAAGTGAATATCCAATGGATAGCGCTGCAAGTGGCATAAGAAAGAAAGTGAATTCGGTTGCCAGTGATATTTTGAATCGAAATGACAATATATTGGCATGAGTTGCACATTAAACCAACTGTAGTGCTCAATGTATGGAAAACAAGCAAAAAATACGGCAAATAATTATTTTCATTATATTATTCTTAAAAACATCGGACAATTATAACATTTTTTAATAATAGAAAAATCAAAAGCATTTTTAAATTTAAAACGATTGTTAGTTTAATGCTACATATCAAAAAACAGTACTTGTTGTTAATACAGTACATATTATACCAGTGTATTTTTAAACAGTACATATTGTTCTTGGATTCATCTGACTTTTAATGTAATCTTTAATATCATTCTATATTAAATAAATATTGATCTTTCAATGATCCACAACTGTCATCTGAAAATGAATATTTCCAATAAAAAAAAAAAAATTTATCTATCTGCACCGCATAGAGAATTTTAAAAACACATGTCCTCTATCCGTACTTGGAAATAAATAATTGTTTGCTTGTGCACGTTACTTGGAATTGCGCATTTACGGGAAATTATTGTTTGGAAGTTATCCTAAGTGGATTTTTCGGAATAATTGGAAATAGAATCTCCTGGAATACTTAACTTCAGAAATATAATCATGCATCATTTTGACTGGATAATCTTTCCTAACATTCAAATGATTCAGAAAAGCTTTCAATATTTCCTTATGAATTTTATATATATATATATATATATATATATATATATATATAAATATTTAAAAATATTTTCTATTATTATTTCAAAAATATATCTTTTAATTTTATTCAAATTGTGGTGGTTTTTTTTTTTTTTTTTTTTTTTTTTTGTTTGTTTGTTTAATTTCAATAATACATTTATTATATTTAAAAAAATTATTATATATTTCGTTTTCCGAAAATTGTTTACGAATTTCTTTTCAGTCGTGATTTATTTGAATGTTTGAAATGTTTGAAAGATTTTTGTTATTCATTACATAAATTTATTTATTCAAAAGAATTTAATTATTATGCAAAATAAATGACAAAATATACAATAATAAAAATTAAATTTATATGATCATCCATTTTATTTAGTTATTGTTATTACTCAACATTGCGCTTGTATTTTAACTAATTTAAAAATTATTATATTAATTGAATAGTGAGTTTTATTTAATAACATTGAGCTTGCATTTTAACTAATTTAATAATTCTATTAATTGAATAGCGAGTTTTATTCAATAATAACATCTCGATTGTATTTTAACTAATTTAAAAATTTATTCTATTAATTTCATAGCGAGTTTTATTTAAAATTAACATTTGTGCTTGCCTTTTAGCTAACTTAATAATTCTATTAATTGAATAGTGAGTTTTATTTAATAATAACATTGCGCTTGAATTTTAACTAATTTAATGATTCATTCTATTAATTGAATAGCGAGTTTTATTAAATAACATCTCGATTGTATTTTAACTAATTTAAAAATTTATTCCATTAATTGAATAGCGAGTTTTATTTAATAATTTTAACTAATTTAATAAATTATTTATTAATTGAATAACGAGTTTTTAATAATTGTGTTTGCATTTTTAGTTTAATAATTTATTTATAAATTGAATAGCGAGTTTTATTTTAATTAACATTGCGTTTTGTATTTTTAATAATTTAATTTATTTATTAATTGAATAGCGAGAATTTCTAATAATAAGAACTATATCCTTGAAAATTATACAAAATCATTCAATGAACTTTAAATAATAAGAATTCCTTGTATGCACTGTATAATAATATTTTTGTAATGAAGAGAATTTTAAATTTAAAAAAATAATAACATATATTTTTTGCATTTTTCATTAAAGCATAGAATGCATAACATACGATAATTATACGAAATACTGATAGGAATTTTTAAAATTGTAAACAATGGGTAAAAAAGTTTAATAATACAGTTAAGATTCACAAAATCTAACTCCTCTGGCACTACAGTCCATGTTGGACCACAGTCATCTGCGTACTGACATATTCCGAAACATGAGATGTTTTTATCTTTTTACGAGATAGAGTTGTCAGCCAAACGCCCAACAGTCCTATTAGACCTGAACCTACGGTGTTTAAAGTGGATTCCGAACCACTACAAACATCCATGGCACCTAGCAACAGAGCGCTAGTCACTCGGCCATCAGGTCAGTCGAAATTTATGCTTATTTGTTAAAATCAGTCAGAAAGTTTTTCTTCACAAAATAAACAAACTTTTTTAAATTAATGCAAAGATTAAAGATACAAAGATTTTTTACAAAGATACAGGTTTTCAAAAATTTAGTTAAAAATAAATTTTATCAAATCTAATGATAACAAGGAAAATGACCCCCTCCCCCCTCTCCTTCTTTACCAACACCTACTTCTGTGTCCGAAAAGTAAGACCTAAGACCAATTTTCAATTTAAAATTCCCGGGGCTTTTTTTTTATTTTTTTTTTTAGGTTGTCGGCACTGTCCTTGACATCTGTGTGAAATTTGACGCCAAAATATTCATTTGTGTTTGAGTTACGCTTGGCTTTGTGAGACGCTAAAACTGATTCCGGCGATTTTTGAAATGTCTGAATACTTGAGCAAAGAACTTGCATTCAATTTTGTTTGCAGAAAAGTATAGAATGTTTCAAAAAGGCATTCAGTGAGCATTCCTATATCAGAAAGAAATGTTTAGAAGTGGCATAAACAGTTCAAAGAAGGCAGAAAGTTGAAGACGAAGAGCCCTCTGGTCGACCACCAACCTCAACCGACGAAGCTCACGAATTAAAGATTTGGTGCTTGCAAACTGTCTATTTACAATCAGAGACCTTGCTAGTGATGTTATAATTTCAAAAGGATCGGTCAAAATGCGTCAAATCTCGATTGGTACCGAGAACTCTGAATGCGCCAGCTCGCACTGCATTGATTCTTCGTGACTTTTTCGAGAAAAATGAAACCCATATCGTTCCACAGCCACTGTATTCCCTCCGTGCGACTTCTGGCTATTCTTTAAAATCAAAAGACCACTCCGGGAATAGGGTTTTGAGTCTATTGAAGAGATTCAACGTAAATCGCCGCGAGTTTTGAAGGAACTAAAAGTCATCCCTGCCGATGACTTTTTAGCATGCCTTGAGAATTGGAAAAAACGTTGGCATAAGTGCATTGTGTCCGGAGGGCATTACTTTGAAGCCGATGAAATAAATTTGGATGAATAAATAAAGAGTTTTTGAAATAAAATAATTGTCCTTACTTTTTAGGCACAGTAGTAATTACTACAATTCGTTTTCAGTATTCATACAATAGGGAACTGTTAGATCTTGCTAATATTTATTAAAGTTGTTATCTTTATTATACTTCTTTCATTGAAGACAGAGGCTCATCATCTTTCTCATTTCGACATTTTTAATGTGTCATCTTGACACATTTTTCTTCCTGTTCCCAATTCTTGCAACTTTTGTTTGACGAATCAGCAATTCCTCTCAAGTAAGTCATTTCAAAGATAATTCTAATTGCGTTTTGTGTTCAAATAGCACATTCTGTACCTATTTCGCATGAATTTTTCGTTTCTTGTATAGAAGTCATAACTGTTTTATTCAGACTGTTACATTCCATGAATATTTATTTAACCAGCATGTGAGAAAACAAAATTAGGTGAAAGTAAAAGTTAATGTTTAACAAGGCTTTTCAAAAGATAAAATTTTTTAAAGACGTATAAATAACATAATAAAATACGTAAATGTATGTTTCTGGTACAAAATATTTATCAATTTATGTAATTTTGCTTCAATTTCAATTGCATTAATTAATTTCAATTAATTTCTAATTAATTAATTAATTTCTAAATTCGAAAAGAAGTTTACTTGTCTGAACTAGTCATATGAGTATTCATAAATAAGCGCTAGATAAAAATAAATATTCTAAACAGACGATTTTATTTAAATTGCCACCTGTGTTTGCAAAATAATTACGATAAAAACTTATTTGCTATATTACGTACAAGGGTGCAAAAGAAATTGAGGAAAAAAATGAAAACGATAATCTATGGAGGTTAGAACTCTCAACTCTAACCGCTACGCCATGAAACCGATTTTCAACGCTTTATTATCTTTTCCTATGCACAAATTAATTTCTAATTCAATTAATTCATTTCTAATTTATAAAAATTTATTTCAATTACACTAATTAATTACAATTTATTTCAATTAAATTAATTACATTAACTAATTTCGATTAAGTTAATTACATTAATTAATTTCAATTAATTTCTAATTAATTAATTAATTTCTAATTTCGAATGAAGTTTACTTGTCTGATCTAGTCATATGAGAATTCATAAATAAGCGCTAGATAAAAATAAATATTCTAAACAGACGATTTTATTTAAATTGCCACCTATGTTTGGAAAATAATTACGATAAAAACTTATTTGCTATATTACGTACAAGGGTGCAAAAGAAATTAAGGAAAAAAATGAAAACGATAATCTATGGAGGTTAGAACTCTCAACTCTAACCGCTACGCCATGAAACCGATTTTCAACGCTTTATTATCTTTTCCTATGCACAAATTAATTTCTAATTCAATTAATTCATTTCTAATTTATAAAAATTTATTTCAATTACACTAATTAATTTCAATTTATTTCAATTAAATTAATTACATTAATTAATTTCAATTAATTTCTAATTAATTAATTAATTTCTAATTTCGAATGAAGTTTACTTGTCTGATCTAGTCATATGAGAATTCATAAATAAGCGCTAGATAAAAACAAATATTCTAAGCAGACGATTTTATTTAAATTGCCACCTGTGTTTGAAAAAATAATTACGATAAAAAAATTAATGCAAAGCAAACAAATTTAACGTGAGTTTAAATCACATGCAAAAAGTTGTTATAAAATTTATGTAAGTTTAGAAATTTTCTTTTTTATTTATTTATTTTTCAAACTTTGTAGAATATTATATCTAATAAACCGCGTACTGTTTGAGTCGAATACTTCATGCACTTTTCTTGTTGAAATATTTTGAAATGAGCACTTATTTTTATTTTTGAATTATAACAATAATCGCACATATGCGAAAATTTTCGTGAGACACTCATCAATTTCAAACAGTTTATTCGTTTTTAAGCATTATTTATCAACAATCACAGCTATTTCGCAAAAAAAAAAAATTTAAATGGTACACGTTTTTACAATACTATAAAAAAAATGTAATAATTTCTGAAAACAAATATTTACCAATGCCTAATGCAGTGGTTATCAAAGAATGTTTGCCCTCTGGTATTACAGAGAAATATTTGTCCAGATATAAAAATAAATATAAATACTCTTAATTTTTTGTAGTTTTTCCATGCAAAGATAGCTTTCATTACAACAACTGACCTTTCTGGCTGCTTTTTTTTTTTTTTTTTCTTTTTTCTACTTCGCATAAAATGTCGCCAAACAGCAACAATGCGCCACAGAATGTTTCCGAAAAACTAGGAGTGGTAACTTCCACGGTTAGCAACTAAGAACATGACTACTACTACTACTACATCACTGTGTCTAGAGCTGAGTTACCTCCTTACAGTTTGGGAATAATGTGGGTGAGAAGAAGTCAGATTGGGCTCTGTGACGCTCTACGGTCATATGAGACCAGGATCTAAGGCTTAAAGTGGATTCCAAATTACTACAAACATCCATGGCACGGCCGGGATTCGAACCCGATACCTGTGGTACCGAGCGCCAGAGACATTCGGCCCCTCCAACTAAGAACACTAGAATCAATATGATTTTCAAAGTTAAAAAATTTCCATTATAGTCTCTGAGACTCTGCCGTCTGTAAGTAATAGCCTGTGAAATTGGCCATCTGGATATAAAACTGTGAGGAGTTAGTAGCGAATGCTTATTTGTCAAAAAGTTTTATGTAGTGTTCCTACAATTATTAGTAGGTTTTTAAATGTACCCTGGCTTCAAAAAGTTTGAGAACCACTAATTTAATGTCCTAAATAGCATCAAAGTTGAGGCTCTTAGATTAGGCGGCCTGGTGATCGGGTGATTAGCGCTCTGGCGCTCGATACCACAGATTTCGGGTTCGATTCTCGGAGATGCCATGGATGGTTATAATGGTTCAAAATCCATTTTAAATCATCGGTCCCTGCCTAATATGATTGTTGGGTGTAGGGCTGATAATCCTACCCCGTAAAAAAAAGATTTGTTTCGGAATCTGCCTGTAGACAGACGGCCATGGCCCTGCATGGGACTGTTGCACCAATGAAAAGGAAGAATTAATATTTCATTCACATTAGAATATTTTTAACAAAAGTTTGTTTCTTAGTTCATAACATAATAAATTAGAGAACATTTCTAATACTGGAATATACTTTTTCTAATTTTCACATCGGAATTTTTTTCTTCTATTGAAATGTTTACTTTTTATTTTACTAGAAGTTGCTTATTATTTTAAGCATATTTATTGCTCATTATAATATTATAATAGCTATTCGTTTTTTTTTAAAACACTTATCATATAATTTTAGTGTAAAACTGGTAAGACTACGGTGGAATAAGGTATGTAGGTGATTTAAAAAAATAACTCCTTGACATTAATAAACTGTTCAAAAAAGCAAGCGAAGGACTCACAATATTATCACACAAACACAACAAACAAAAACAGTTCTAAAAAACAAACTAATTGCTTTCAAGACATTGCAATCATCATTATCCGTATTCAAATTAGCGTGCCATATCGCCTGTTTATATTCCAAACCTCCCAAGGGAAAAACACCCAACAGAATGTTAATGCACTTTCGAATTGTATAATATATCGCTTGTTTTTGTTTGCTATCTTAAACCATCCATTACATCGCTCATTACAATTTACAACCTTAGTCTATACGCAAGTTCGCATATTTAACCTTTCGAACGTTTTTTTAAATAGCCAGTTCGTTTATCCATCAAAGACAGTGACTTTTTCTAAGCGACCTTCTCGAAGCTGTTGGAATTGAGCAATAAAAACATGAGCCAAGGATGGCCGTTTATTTACTGTTACATCTTTGCCTTTATTGGCGTTTAAATTATCTTGCTCGCTATTCTTTTAAGAAATTTACGGATTTTTTTCTGAAATTATTTCCAATTGTTTAAGTACAGACATTTTAGTCTTGTTTTCTTTGTGGTGTTGGTTGTTAAACTGTTTTTATGTTGAATAGGAAACATTAAAATGGTTTGAAGGGAATTTATTATTTCCCTCTAAGTTTAGTTTTGCTTATCTTTAATGGGGTTGTTTTATTTATAAAAGGTTATCTTTAAGGTAAAATAAATGTTAATAAATAAATTTAAAACCTAATGTTAATAAATCGTCAATAATAAATGGTAATAAATCGTCAATAATAAATGGTAATAAATTGTCAATAATAAATGTTAATAAATCGTCTCACCCAGAGATGCACAGACCATAGTCAGTGGGCCGCATGTGGCCCACCATTGTTTACCTTGGAGCCCGTCTCGTAATATGTCCATTTTTATTTTTAAAAACTTTCAAAGACTTTCATATTTTAGATTAAAATAGGTGTTGTTTCTTATTCCACTTGGCAGTTATCTAGACCAAGCCCACGAACCCGTATGAACTCAAATGGTTGAAGGGAAAGAGGGGGCAGCTTCTGTTGTGATAGGGTAAACGTTGGTAGAAATCTGTCCGTGACGCTCTTACAGTCATATGAGACCAGGACAAACGGTTTAAAGTGGATTCCGAACCCTTGTAAACATTCATGGCACCGCCGGACTCCAACCCGAAACCTGTAGAACCGATCGCCAAACCGCAAGACACTCGGCCATTCAGCTCCAAATAAATAGATAACATGATCTAGTTTTATTTTAATAAAAGTAAGTATTTAAATCTTAGAAAAATGTTTCATTTCATTTTCTGTACTTTATTTTAAACTGTAAGCTCAGATTCTTAAATGATAATTTATTAGAAATCTTTCATGCTGAATTCCTACCTGCATTTTTTTTTTTTAAATTTCTACGCTATCCATTACCAAAAATGCGTACATTTTAAATTGCATTTAAAAACATTGCTGCTAAATAATCCTTTAAAATGTCCATGTTTGTTTGAGAAACATTTTTTATGAGCAAACATTTTAAAGCATAATTAGTAAAAATAAAATGGATTAATTTAAATCAAATAATCTTTGTATAAATCTCCATTGGTCGTATCCGTTTTCCTTTTTGGCTATTAAACATGTTGAACCAAAAAAGATTAAAACAATTATTCAAGTAATTACATTATAAATTATCATATTTGTTTATTTTGTATTATGTATATATATATATAGATGCATGTCACATACCAATATTGTCCTTTTAATCAAATATGCAACCTTTCCCACTCTTTGCCAGAAAAAGTACATAAGCATTGAAAAAGGAAATAAAAGATGCATGACTCAATATATCGAGTCTTGAATTGATTAGAATACCCTCGGATTCTCAATATGTCTACTCTTGAATTGATTGAAATACCTTGGATCCTCAATATATCGATTCTTCTTGAATTTATTAAAATACCTCGGATCCTCAATATATCGATTGTTGAGTCGATTATAATACCTCGAATCCTCAGTATATCGATTCTTCTTGAATTTATTAAAATACCTCGGATCCTCAATATATCGATTCTTCTTGAATTTATTAAAATACCTCGATCCTCAATATATCGATTCTTCTTGAATTTATTAAAATACCTATGATCCTCAATATATCGATTGTTCTTGAATTTATTAAAAAATACCTCTCATCCATTCTTGAATTGATCAGAATACCTCTTGTCTTCAATATATAGAATCTTGAATTGATTAGAATACCTCGTGTCATCATCATAGCCAGTCTTGAATTGATCAAGAATACCTCTTATCCTCAATATATCGATTCTTGAATTGATTAGAATATCTCTTATCCCTCAATATATCGATTCTTGAATTGATTAGAATGCCTCTTATCCTCAATATATCATTTCTTGAGTTTATTAGAATATATCGGTACCATAAGGCTTAAAACTCATTTTCTTGATAAATTTGGAAGTATATGGTGAGAATTGGGGCACTATAAATTGTTTTAAAAAAGACTAATGAATGCAAGGGGAAGTCCGCATCGAAATTACAGATTATCAAATACCCAATTAAAAGAAATCAGAAAAAGAATTTAAAAATCTTAACAAATAGTTGAATAAAAATAATAAGCAAAAAACTTAAACCAAAAGAAGTAGAGTAACAGCTGCAACATAACGTTGAAACCTCCGAAATAATGACAAGGAATTTAAAGCGACCCATTTAATACAGCCGGAGGACGTTTAGAATTAGAGAGAAGAGCATGATCGTAAACAAGGAGATTTTGAATTTCAGAATTAGAGATGCTGCTTAGAGGAGAAAAAGGATGCCATCATTTATAAGGAACAATCGTGCATTTGTGATCATACTAAATACTCGTACTTTGCTACTCTATACAAAGTTATACATTTTTGTAAAATTCCAATAACAATGTGATGTACGGTTAAATTAGGTAAAATATTTAAAAATTACTTTATTATTATTTTTATATTGAAAAAAAAGTAGTTAATTTTTTTAATACATTTTTTTTTAATATGTTTTTTTTATACATAAACATGAATTGAATTGATTAGATTTTGGATGCCGAAATATATTCTATGATGAAAAAACTCAAGAATCTATAAATTCGAGGAGGAGTATCCTAGGTATTTTTTTCTGAATATTTCATGTGATTCTTATATATTGGAAGAATTGTAATTCAATTATCAGTTATAAGAATAGATTTTCAAACTGGAAAAACCGGATACCAAAATTAAAGCCTTTATGCCTATAAAGAAAAAGCTGGAATGTTTTCCGCAGGATTCGAGGAGTAGGGTAAAAAATCTCCCACTAAGACACCGCTATTGAATGAACAATTCAAAATTGGGGCGGCACAATTTGCCGAAATCTGCCAACTTGGCAGTCCTATACTCATGAGTCATCTTAGGTAACACTAAATTACCTACATATCTTCCGTTCATCAGTTCTAAATTATATTGAATGACTTCAAGTCAAAGTACCCGGTATTCGAAAACAATAACTAATGATTTCCAAATCTATGTTGAATTGCACTAATAAGGATCTAAAACTAGGATGAATTTCTAGACCTTGTGACAGACTAAATTTGGTTGAATTAAATAACACTGAAGCAGTCTAAATTTGTGTCAAAATGCATGATCCTGAATAACCTAAAATCTATATTGAATTGCATGATCTCCTGGAGCAGTCTAAATCTATATTGAATTACGATCTGGAAGTCTAAATCTTTGAAATATGCGGTCATATAACAGACTAAATCTTTATTTATGAATTGAATTGACACTGAAGCAGTCTAAATTTATGAGGAATAAACATATTGTTGCATGATCCTGAAGAAACCAAACTACTGAATTACAAGATCCTTACATGATCTAAATCTATATTGAATAATTCACGATTATGTAACAGTCTAAATCTTTGTTGACTTGCGTGATCTTGCAGCCGTCTTAATTTATGATGAATTGATTTGACACTGAAGCAATCTAAGTCTGTTGAATTGATTTGAATTGGAACAGTCTGAGTCTTGTTGAGTCAATTTGATTCATGAAGCTTTGTAATTGAAAGAGTTGGTTTTTCAATAGGACAAACGATAATGAAAAAAGTTCTTTGTCATGTGTTTGTAAAGTACTATAAAGCCTACCGTGCCGAAAAGCCGTTGGCTCAAAAGGTGAGTGAAGGGGGTGAATCATTGAAAAAATTATCTTCTAATTAAGGTTGCACAGAATTCTTGCAGTATAACAACTCCCTTCTCCATGATTTATATTTGTCCTACCAATGATCTTAAGTTAAAAATCCACTGGTTTCCACTGAACAATTTGTTTCAATTCCCTTCACAATCCTTTCTAAATCATTCATTAAAAAAATGGCTGGCTAGCAATGATTATTTTCTGGTATTCATTTATTTACGGCAAAACATGAAAAAAGTCGGATACATTTCCGCATAACTCTTGCAAGATATTTTTATATCGAGTGGCCCACATTCGATGATGGCCCTTTCGTTATTTATTTGAAAATAGAACTGTTAAGCCTCTTTAATGGATCTCTGGGGAAATCAAGTAGACACAATTTATACCAATGGTCACTTTCTCGCGCTGTTTGTGAAGCCATCAGGAAAAGTTCCTTCTAATGCTGTCTTTAACGGCGTTTCTCAGTTCGAAGGATTTAAGTTTTAGGAAGTAGGTCTTCCAAAAGGGTATTTTATAGCATTGTAATAGTCACATTTTGTTCACTAAGAGGAAAATCAAAGATTTCTTATTTAGTGTATCATTATAAGAACATTAGTATAAATTTCAAGGGGCAAGTTCCATTAAAATTTATGCTGATATTTTCAAAGTCGAGATGTAAAAAGTACCTCAAGACCTCAAGACCTTTAAAATCAAAGTGTCTGGTATTCGAAAGCAACAACTGGTGAGTTACAAATCTATGTTGAATGCAGGACCTTGGAAGTATAAATATACGTAGAATTGTATGAGCCTAGACCAGGGGTCGGCAACCTGCGGCTCGCGAGCCACATGCGGCTCTTTGGATGTGAAGCTGCGTCTCTTTAGGTCCAAAAGCAAATATTTATTTTATCAAAAAAGCATTTAAAAATCGTTCTGAATCGATTAACGAGGATTAGGCACCGATTAAATCTCTCAGTCACTTGTACTCGCTTTTCACCGCACTCAAATAAATAAAGTACTACTGTTGGATATTACCGCGAAGTGTACGCGCGAAATGGGACAATGGATGAAACATGGCTTCATCATTTCACAGCCTAGTGGACTGCACGTGATGAACACTAAAAATACTACTTCACTAAAAATGCTATAACTCACATACTAATAGTGCAACAGCTATCAAATTTATACACGTGTCTTTTGAAGGTTAGGGCTAACTAAAAATCATATGGATTTAATACCAGTAGCGACATCTATGTGTCAGCCTACGAACTTTTCAGCCCACCTGTTATTTATTGTTAGCACAAAAAAAAAAAAAAAAAAAAAAAAAAAAAAAAAAAAAAAAAATTGTGGCTCTTTAAAAACTTTGAAATTTTGTAAATTGCCATTTTTGGCTCTTCCGACTCAAAAGGTTGCCGACCCCTGGCCTAGAGTAACCTAAATCTAGGATGAATTTCACATTCTTGTAACAGTCTAAATTATGTTGAATTAAATGACACTGAAGCAATCTAAGTCTATGTTGAATTGATATGACACTGGAGCAGTCTAAGTCTATGTTGAATTGTATGATGTTGGAGAAGTTTTATTCATGTACTTTGGGCTTCCAAATTAAAGAGCTTGGTTGCCAATCGGGCAAACGATCCTGAATAAAAAGTTCTAATACCTCTGCGGTAGTAAGGTGCCATAATTCTTTTAGCCGGAAAAACCGTCTGCTAGGCTCAAAAAAGTGTGAGAAGGAACGAATCATTGGATATCGTCCCTGAAAGAATTCGATTCTAATTAAGGTTGCACAGAATTGGGTGCAGTAGAACAACTCCCCTTCTCATGATTTATATTTGCCCTTCCAATGACCTTAAGTTAAAAAACCGAACCCACTGAACAATTTATTTCAACTCATTCACAATCCATTAAAACAACAGTTGGCTAGCAATGATTATTTTCTGGTATTCATTTATTGACGACAAAACATGAGAAACTTAAATACATTTCCGCATAACTCTTGGAAGATATTTTTATATCGAGTGGCCCACATTCGACGATGGCCCTATCGTTATTTATTTGGAAAAAAAGAGAACTGTTAAGCCTCTTTAATGGATCTCTGGGGAAATCAAGTTGGTGCAATTTATACCAATGGTCACTTTCACTGTTTGTGAAGCCATCAGGAAAAGTTCCGCGTGTCTTTAACGGCATTTCTCAGTTCGGAAGACTTAAGTTTTCGAAGTAGGTCTTCCAAAGAGGGTATTTTATAGCATTGTAATAGTCACTTTTTTTCGCCTATGAGGAAAATCGAAAGATTTCTTATTTCGGGGATCATTATAAGAACATTAGTATAGATTTCTGGGGACAAGTTTCATTAAAATTTGTATTGATATTCTCAAAGTTGAGGTGTGAAAAGTACCAGTCAGAAGTTTATTCCGGAAGTAAGATCCGAAATAGTTTTATTTAAGTGTTTCTTAGAAATTTAAAAAAAACGAAGATATAAATAAATGTAACAAATTTATAGTTTATCATGTCAGTTTATGAATGAACAATGATTATATAGCCTTATGAAAAATAAATAAAATAATAAAAAAAAAGTGTTCAAAACTTAATTTTCCCATATATAATAAAAAATTTCCCATAAAAAAAAAAATATAAAATATAAAAATAAATAACAAATAATAAAAATAATTATAATAATTTCTTTTTATCATTTGCTTTTCGTACGTCACTAGCACATGTTACTCTAGATGTTGCACGATTTTAAATTTATTTACTATGCCAAAAACAAGTATAATAATAATGATAAATAAATAAATATTAAAATAAATAAATAAATAACTGCCTGATGGTCAAGTGACTAGTGCTCTGGCACTCGGTGCCACAGGGTTCGAGTTCCGGCAGTGCCATGGATGTTTGTAGGGGTTTGGAATTCACTTTAAGCCGTAGATTCCACTCTAATATGACTCTAAGGCGTAACACTGACAACCCTACGCAGTAACGAAAATCTTTCCTGTCTTGAAATCTGCCAGTAGGCAGACGATCTTGGCCCACCATAGGGTTGTTGCAGCAATGATGATACAAAAAAATTATAATAATTGAAAAAATAAATTTACCTTTAAATTTATTTACCTTTAAAAATTTTTCTTATAATTGATAATTATGTATTTCATTTTCATTTTAAAATCATAAAACCTGATTTGACGATGTCTTTGAAAATCTATTATGTTTTTTTTTTTCCACTTTTAAAATAAT
Source organism: Caerostris extrusa (assembly GCA_021605095.1). Lineage (NCBI taxonomy): Eukaryota > Metazoa > Arthropoda > Arachnida > Araneae > Araneidae > Caerostris > Caerostris extrusa. Next base: position 120,923 of record BPLR01006333.1, read on the forward strand.
TTATGGCAAGGAAAAAAACTCATTCCATAATAATTATTATTATTTTGGGACGATTTTTTTAAAATTGTTAGTCATTTATACGAAAATTCAACATTTCTATCACTGAATTACAATAAGAAAAATTACCTTAAAATTCTTACTTAATTAAATTTATTAAAAGAATAAGCAATTCTATTAATAAGTTAATAGCAATCTATAAAAATTTAAAAATTTTCAAATTTTAAATTAAAAAACTTTTTATATTTTAATTTTATTTTAAATTAAAATAATAAAAAAAAAAAGATTAGTTAAATATTCTGAAAAACAAAAAAAAAAAATATGTTAAAAAAAGCTTTCATCTTAAAAAAATGTACGAACTACAATCAAACTATTATATTTTTTAAAATTTAAATAATTTATTCAATTATTTGCTTGGAAAAAAGTGTAAATATATAAAAAATATCAATGCAAACAATTCAATACATATAAAAAATTTCACTCAAGTAAATGCACATAAAAATAATTAATTTATGTTTCAAATTTTCTATGGAGTTAACATCATTAACGTTATTCCATATCACATTTTTGAACAAATGTGATATGGAATTTAACAATGGATCTCGACATTCAAAAGCATTCATTTACTTAAAAATTTAAAAATGATGGTATGACAACTATAAGTGAAAAATAGACAACTACAGTTGAAAAATAGATTATAAAACTTTAATGATAAAATAAAAAATATAAAACTAGCACTTTGTCTCATAAAATATTTTTCTTGGTTTCAAAAATATCCATATTTTGAATCTAACTATTTTTCGTTTTTAAGTGAGAGATAAAGGAAACACATTAAGAAAAAAAAAAGGACTAAAACGACTAAGATACAAAAAGAATAGAAATGAAAAAATGAATAGAAACAAAATCATAAGAGTTATATTTTAAATCATAAGAAATATTTTTGAGATTCAATGTATAAGATAAACAATGCATTTATAAAAAATTTTAAAGTTTTATATTTGAAAAATAAATAATATAGAAGAAAATAATAGCTAAATTTAAAATTCCAATTTAGCAACATTTTATTTGGCTCAATACCAACCATTAGTTATAATACAGAAGTAAACTCACATTTTCTTCCGAATTCAAATAACTTCCTGGGAGTCAATTTAGGAGATACGATTTGTGTTAAAATACTTTTTCTGCAGGCAAAGGAAATAAAATATTTTTCTACGAATCTGATAACTTTCATTTCTTCGGAGAATTTTAACAAAATTTTTTTTATCTTTTCACCTATAGGCAAAATCTGATCTAACTGAAAGCTGAAAATCTTTTTTGATAAAAGAAAATGGAATGTTTACGATATCTTTCTTCTCGCATCGTTCGAAAAAATATAAATAAATAAAAAATAATGAGAATGCAAACGATTTTATTTACAATAGAACGAAAACGATTTCTCAAAAATAAGAATGTTAACAGTTGTTTCTAACAATTGTTAACATTCTTATTTTTAATTTAATTTACAATTAATAATTGTAAATTTTATTATTTATATATACATACTATATATATTAATTTTTATTTTTTTATGTTTATGCACGTTAGTCCTTTTAAGACTACAATAGAATTTTAATTTCAATAAGAATAAAAAATTGAACAGTTTTGTTAGCAAATTAATGATAAAATAAAGTTATTAAGCTACAAAAATTAAAACAAGTCGTTTCATTTCATTCGTCGCTTCATACAAGCGATTTTATTTACAATAGCACGTAAACGATTTCTGTTAAATGAGAATGTTAACAGTTGTTATTGTAAATTTTATTATTTATGTATATATATATATATATAAATTTATTTTTTTATGGTTATGCACTTTAATCCTTTTAAGAATACAATAGAATTTAAAATTCAATTAAAAATCTTTAGCTGTAACTTTAATTTCAATAAGAATAAAAAAGTAGAATGGTTTTTAACAAATTAACGATAAAATAAAGTTATTATACTACAAAAATTAAAAATGTCGTTCATTTCATTTGTTTAGATATAATAAATAATGAGCATTCAACAATTATTTTCAATTGATCTTTAGAAATATTCTTGTTAAAGTTTTTAAATTCTTGAAATACTTTTTTTGTTGTTGTTCAACATCACACTGACAGGAGATAAAGACATAATATTGCCTTCCGAAAGAATTTATAAAATAACCTTTGCTTGTTATATTCAGAAAAACTCGGAAAAATCCCAGTCAAGTGGCGATTATGACAATGTATATTGGTCACAATCGCCACAGAGTCTACCTATTTCTAAATGTAGTGGCAGCAACGGACACCTCTAATGAATTAGAACAAATATTATGATATTATATAAGCTTAAAATTTATCTTTTTACATTCAAAATTATTTTTATTTATACTCACGTTTTTTTTTTTTTTTTTTTTTTTTTGATTCGTTTAAATATTTTTACATATTAATTTAATAACTTATTTTATATCTTTTAACACGGCTTCGTCTATAAATGGATTATAAACATCAATCAAACAGAAATGCTAACTTTTTTAAAATTAAAAAAATTCAAACATACTTTGTGGGAAAATTTCATATGATTCTTTTACTTTTATTAAAAATGTATTAGTTAGAAATCATATTATTTTTTTACATAATTCATTGAAAAAAAGTTACCTGATTATTGATTTTATACATCATTTTTACATTGCGCAAAAATGTTGGTATTGTGGAGTTTGCTATCATATATGAATTTTTATCATTATGAGTGTATGAATTTGTATCATTATGAATTTATATCATTTTTGTGCTTTTAGAGGTATTTTGTGATTTTATTTAGTTATTGTATTAAAACGATTATTTATTAGTAATATAAAAATTAGGAAATAGTTTAGCATTATTATATTTATATTCTTATCTATTTGCACCTTTAACATATATTTTTTTTTTCCTAATGAAATTTAACAAATAAAAGATATAACTTTTTAAAAGATATTTTTGTTTTGAATGTTCTTTAACCGAAACGGAACGATTTTGAATGATTACGATTAACGATTAAGGATTTTTAACTGAAATTTTCAACAGGAAATTAAGTTTTATAATAATTAGAAATATTTAATCTTAATAAAAATCTATCAATCTCTTTCATTATTGCATTGACATATTTGCCTAAAAAAAAATTCAAAAATTTATAATTGAAATCAACGTTGATAAAAATCTAAAGATTTTGAATACATTCTACAACAAATGTTAGGAAAAAATTAATTAAAAAATTAATATAATTTAAAGCATCAGTTACAGAATTTTTTCTTTAGAAAAATCAATTTACATTTTTTGACTTTTAACATTTTTAAATATATTACTTGACTTCAAATATTAATTTAAGGGTCTTATTTTTACATTTTAAGATAAATTACGTGGGCGTTTTAATTAATTAAAAGTTCAAATCTTGTTCATTAATAATTATTTTCAACCTACATTTCTCGCAATATTTCGAATTTAATCAGCTTTTAACTTTTATTTCACTTAGAAAAGATAATTTTATTATTTCTAGTTTTTTCCGATAAGTTTGCTTTGACTTCCATTAAAATTAAGACTTTTCCATAATATCGAAAAAAAAATATTTCAATGTATAAAAATATGTTTTCTTTTCATAAAAAAATTGCTCATAAAGGAAATAAAATGCATATCTACATAAAACATTAAATTATAAAAGAGAACTAATTAAAATAGTTTAATTATTAGCTGAATTGGAACAAAAATCTTTAAATTAATATAAAGTAACAAGAGCGATGATGCTGTTCTTGTAAATTTGTTTAATGCTTTAAAGCTTATTAAAAATTCTGATGCCAAATTTAAAAAAGAATTTCTAACAAAAATGATTCAGTTTTAAGATATTTGAGAGAAAGCTTTACTTTTTTAAATTATTTCGAAAGAAATTTTTTTTTTTTAGACCAAGAGACCTTTGATAGAAATTTTTCAATTTATATTATTAAATTAAAGTCAGAAGCATATGAATAATTAATAATAAGATAATAATAATATAAATTATTTATTAAATTTATGCATTTTTTTCTAATTCGAGAGTGTTTTGCTTTTATACATTCAACAATAAATTAAATTGCGTGACTGCAATGATAACACAACTTTCGAAAATCTGCGTTGATCCGTGTATTGATCTAAGTAATATATCAAAAATATGTCAAGGCGTATCTTAAAAATTTGCGTTTACCAATCATATTTGTAGTTTTTTTAACTGTAATCACGTATAATATATCTATATTAAATTTAATCAACTAAAAATATATTATCAGTGAAAGTAGTAGTAGTTTCCTGATAAAAGATGGCCGGGTTCGAAACCTAATAAATAGAGCCAAGTAGAAAGTTTATGTTGAAGATAGGAGCGGATAAATCCTATACTCCCTATGGCATCATTCAAACTTATGGTGCCAAAATATTTGTGTAGCGGGATAGCTCTCTCCTTGCTGAACCTTGGCAACGTTGAATGTGTTACATATCTTCAATTTGGAGAATACGACAAAGTACTCCAGTATTCTAATAACAAACTTCAGTAAAATTTGCATTAAAAAATATTACAAAAATTAAATATCAGAATTCAGAAAGGGAAAAGTTTGAATTAGAGATTGGCGCGATAAATCTATACCTCTGGCATCATTCAAAATTTTGGAGCCAAAATATTTGCGGAAGTTCGTGCTGAACCTTGGCAATGCTGAATCTGCTACATATCCTCAATTTGGCGCGAATATGACAAAAGTGCACAAAAACAAACTGCAGAAAATTTTTGTATAAAAAAACCCATTTTTTAAATTAGATCATTAGAACATTACCAAATGTCACTGAAAAATTCTGACTCGAAAAAAAAAAAAAAAAAGAAAAAAAAAGAATGACATCGAACTTAATCCTCACTTTTAATCCTAATCCTAAATTTTTGCATAAAAAATATTCAAAAAAATTAAAAATCGGAATTCAGAAAATGAAAGGAAAGATCAAGCTTTATACAAGAATTATATCTCTGTGTAGTCAAATAATGTTAGTATAAAATAACTTTGTCAAAAAAATTACATATTTTATTTTTATTAAGAAAATTTTTTTTAATGTTCGATTTTTTGATGGTGTACCAGATAAAAATAAACGGGGAAAAACTCAGAAAAATAAATGAATCTACCATTGATTGTTCAGTTACAAAGAAATTCTTTAGCTTCTTTAACCATCTGCTTTCTAACAATACAATTGAGATTTTTAAAGTAAGTCATTAGAACATTACCAAATGTCACTGAAGAACTCGCCCTCGAAAACAAAAAAAAAGAATGACATCTAATCTCAAAATTGCAGGTCAAAATGACAAAGACTTCATCACCTCATCGCCATTCAAAAACAAATAAAAACCAGCATGGAGAAATTTGTACAAAACTATCCACCATAAAACCTTTCTCACACCACAAGCACTAATCCGGAAATGAACTTTAAAATGCACGTCATGTATACTAAACGTGTATGTACCATTTGAAATGTTTAAAGTAGAGAGAAAAAAAAGAACATGCGGGAAGAAAAAGAAAACAAAAAGAACAAACTTCAGCAGAAAAAAATCGTTTGAGGTTAGTAGGCAAACACATTCGCTGTTTGTTCGAAGGTTCGAATACGCTTTAGATCAAAGAGCCACTGGGTCAATCTCCCAAACGTGTTTGTAGACAACAAACAATATTTGTGTTTAATAAAAACCAACATAAACAAAATACAGATTATTACAATACATTATTACACTATCTATAAAGGAATAGAACGATTTAGAACCGGTTTGATTATTCTATGTGAATATTGTAGCGATCCATTAGAATATATATTTATATTCGTCCATCCTAAAGAGTTTTGTTTTTATTGGATTTTAGAGGAGATGGATTTTCGAGGCTACCTTATTTTAACTCATAAAACTGAATCACAATTCCTGATTTGCATTTAAAACCGTTGGGATGACCTTAACAAATAAAGATTAACTCATATTTTGAGGAAACAGAATTCGAAAAAGAATTTTAAAAAAACTCTCTATTGGGTGATGTGAAATCATTAATAATTACTTATTTAGTTCAAGGAACTTGAACTACAATAAATAAGATGAAAGAGTTTTTATTTTTTTATAATTTTTATTTTCAGGAAATAGGTTGAGCGATGCGATAATTATGTAGTAAATTCTTACACGCTTTAAATTCTTTAAAAATTTTATTAAGAATATTTTCTGTTAAAATATAAAATCTATTAAAGAAAATCGTTTTAAATTAAATAGAGCAAATTTTGTAAGAACCATAGTTTAAAATAAAAGGTCACAAACATGATAATAGTAATAATCGTTCAAAAGATAATATAGGAAAAGCATTATTAATAATTTATTACTATTAATTTAGGTCAAAAACCTTCATTATGCTTGGTTTTTTATTCATATATGATTCTAATTTAAATATTTATACCTAATTCTAATATTTGCACCTAAATAAGAATGAAATTAAAAGACAATTTAAATAAATGATTATTGTTTTGCTAAAAGAGTGTTTTAAAAAAACTTAAAAATGGTAATTTTGGCATGCTAATTTTACGGTGAAATATAAAATATTTACAATTATTTATGAATTGCAAATTTATAAATATCAGCATTAAATTTAAGTGACTAAATTGTTCCACTTCAAATAATTGGTTTTATAAAATATAGTTTTATGTTTATATATTTACTTTTATTTATTTCTCATGAAATCCAATTTTAATTTATTTAAGATAATTACTTTAGAACAGAGTAAAAGGAGATTATATATAAAAAAATTGTTTATTTGCTTGTTTTTTTACTAAGGCTAATGGATTAAAAAAGTTATTTTGCATTAATTTTTAAAGAAATATGAATATTCTATTAATCGTTGAAGTGCGATTGGTATTCAGAGACATTTTGATATAAATGTAATATGTGTGTATAGCAAAGTAATCGATTTAAATTAAATTATTCTTTCAAAATATTAATTAAATAGAATAATCATGGTTAACATTATTCCAGACTTAAACATTTTATGATTATTACTACACTGGTGATATCAAAAATGTATTAATAGCGTTCGTTGTCACTACATAAAGTAGTTGAAATTTGTAATATGCAGGTTGGGCAACCAGATTATAACTGGGTGTGGTTGGATTGAGATACTTGAGTCACAGCTTGGAGAACTCACAGCTTTATTTACATGCACAAACGCCACAGACATACAATATTTAATACATTTCAAGACAGATAATTATAGATTCGTGAAAGGACTCCATTTATGAGCCAAAAATCTAAAACTCAGCTACGCGCAGGATGAGCAAAATATACTTACTCTCTCGGTGAGAGTCTACACCAACTAATGCGCCAGGGTGCGCTGGATATATTTCCTCTCGGGATGAGAGACAAGAGGTTGACTGACCATTTCTCATGAAATCACAGGGGGCGCTCTTACTAGTATGTAAGAAGAAACACGATAACAAGTGAACTTTCTTGATTTTTAAATCATACAGCACTCTTATAAATTTTTTTGTTAACAAAAAAATTATATAATTTTTAATTATAAGAAAGATTTTAAAATATTGAAGTTTAAATAACACTAAATTAGGCAAATTTGTAAAAATAAAATCTTTAAATAATTAAATTTTATCTTGTCTCAATATTTATGAATTCAGATGTTTTGATTTATATACAATTTTATTCCTGGAATTGTTATTGTTAAAAAAAATAGAAAATTGCACGATTAAATATTTGACGTTTCTAAAAATATGAAGAAAAGAATATAACTTAAATATTAAATAAATTCTATTTTATAATGTCATAACATTTATAATTTTATTTGTTACGAATTAAACAGTATCTGTTACTTAATTTTTAATTTTTTAAATTTATTTGGGGTAATTTAAATTATCAGTTTCAATTAAAATCTCTTTTACATTTGACAAAAATATCTGACGTTAGTGAAAATAAAATTAATAAAAAAAATTTCTCGTTTAAACTCATGGGAGGGAAAGGAAAGAAAATTTTTCATTAGCTTAGAAATAATTTATTGATTCCATACATTTTTCTGAAAGATATTGGTTACAAAAATCATCATCATTATTATTATTTTGTACTGCAGTTGATTAAATTTTATTCTACATGAGGTAGATAGGATGATGGAAAATGAAACTTTGAAAATAATATGTCTAAGCCAAGGCTACGAAATGGTTTAAATTAAGTAATCGAAGCTGGAAATGACCTTGAAAAAACGTTAATGAAAAGCATGACGTAATACTTATGCATTTATAAAGATTATTTTTTTCTCTCGGTGTTGGAATATAATCAAAGAAAAAAATTTCTATTATACACGATACGCAAATACATTTTTTAAGAAAGTGGAGAATTTAAAGATAACAGAGATAAGGTAGAATTGAAAAGTATTTGTTCAATAAGCTACGGCCAGAATGTGGCCCGCGGGTTGCCCCCTGACTTGTGGCTCAATGGCAACCCGCGCCGCTGGTGAGCATTAGGGAGGAAGTTTCATCCGCTGGTAGCTTTGTTGTTGACATTGTTTGAAAAAAAGGGAGACTCGATGACATTTGTGATTCTCAGCATCTTGCCTTGTTAGTCGGAATACCTGATGGGAGTTTTCCGAGTTTCTCCATACGTTACTAAAATGTGGAGTAGTTCCCTCCAAAGATCACCCCGAAAGGTGCTGCCCTCCTTATACAGCTTCACGGAGTCGAGTTAGACTTCTACATACGGCTGCTCCATCACAACAGAAGCTGCCTCATCCTTCCATGAGACCACACTGGTTTTGGACTTGGTCTAGAAGTTGCTGTCTACCAAATTGGATAAGAAAAATTTTGCTAGATAGGAGTAACATCTACTCGATTTTTATAACTGCTTCTCATTTTTTTATTTAATGGCGAATTGTTTAGCTCTCTGGCGCTTGATACAGCACACGCCATGTTCAAATCCTGTTGGTGGAAAGGACTACTACACTACACTACTGCACACTATATTTTTTGCGCACTATATTTTTGCGCACTATATTTTTGCACACTATGGAGTTATTTTTGGGCTAATTAGATCTGTCACTACAGTTCGACGTGGATTCCGAACCACTCACAAACATGCATGCCACCACCAGTATTCGAACATGAAGCCTGTGGTACCAAAGGCCAGAATGCTAGCCAATTGCCCATCAGGACGCTGTTAGTGGTTCGGAATCTACGTTTAACTGTGGAGTCCGATCTAATTAGCCCAAAAGTAAAAAAAAATGACCATTAGAACAACAAACCAAACCATGTTATTTAAGCAAATATCTTTTTAAAAATCATACACCTTTTCATTATACATTGCACAGAACAATATACATTTAACACAAGCAAATATGAAAATTATATAATCGTATTTGAAAATGAATGACAAGATTTCTATGTAGGTTTCAATAATTATTTTGGGTTTCAATGAAAATAATATTTGGGTTTAAAAAATTCAATAATTTCAGCTTAATAGTACAGAATACCAAACAATATCTTCAAAAGCATTGCAATAGGTCGACAAAAATCTGATACACATGAACGAATCAAAAGATCCTACGTCATATCCGTTTCATTGACATTAACTTTATTACATGTAAGTAATTTTATAACTGGAAATGATAATGGATGTAGATAATTCAGACCATTTAAATTATATTGGATATAGATATCTAAGCCATTTTTTATTGATATTGCTTTAAGTGGTAATGCTTATAAATTATGCATGAAAGAAACTGAGATAAAGAAATTAGATTCGAGTCGGTTATTTGAGATAGTTTTTGAAATGGTAGATAGAATTATGAATGCAGGCTTAGCATGGGAAGATTAGACGTCATGTTATTATGGCTGGTAAGTGTTTGAAAAAATAAGTTCAATGTTTATAAGCAGAAGTCATTAAAAACTTTTCTCTAGATCAGGAGTCCCCAACCTGAGTTACAATGCGTACCACGTGGCGGTGTGTAAAAAGAATATTAGCGGTGTTTCTTATCCCACTTGGTCGATAGCAATATCTAGATCATGAACCCATCTGTACTCATGGAAGACGTGAAGGAAGAGGGGAACTTCTGTTGTGATGGAGTACTCGTCTTATGGTAGAAGTCTGACTTAATTCCTGGATGCTCTATCTTTCAGTCTTATGAGACTGAAACCGTTTACACGCTTTTTAAACTTTATGTTTTTTGAACTTACACCCTGGCATTACAGTTCGAAAAGTAAGGTCGTAGATCTTTTAGAGGGAACGATTAGTAACCAAAAACCAACAACAGGAGCGAAAAAGTACTCATTAGCGGAGCACGTTGACTTGGAAATTCTTCTATTTCAACATTTGAAAAAAAAATCAATTCAATTTTAAAAAGGAAAGTGCTTCAGTAACCAATTGGACAAAATACCTACAGTTCGCCATGAAAACTGGAAGGCCTACTAGTAGGCGGTAAGGACCAGGTTGACTACTACTGGTGTAGCAGCACGTCTTAGGAAGCTTTGTGGGCATTATATTATTTTATATGGGCCTGAATGGCCGAGTGGCTAGCGCTCTGGCGTTCGGTACTACAGGTTTCGAGTTCAAATCTCGGCGGTGCCATGGATGTGTGGTAGTGGTTCGGAATCCACTTTAAACCGCAGGTCCCGGTCCTAAGAGGATCGTAGAGCGTTGCAGGGCATTGTTACTCCGCGTCGTGGTTTATCTTCAAGTTACCCGCGACCCCTAGGTAATGCGAAGTGAGTAATGTCTGTGCAGCGCTTGCCTTAAGGTTCAAATCTATCCAAGACCAAGCTGTCTAAGTGTTTTCCAGCTGCATTAGAACAAAAAAAAGTATTATTTTAAATGGCAATACCTGAATGTGGTAGAAGAAAAATAGAAAAACTTTTATGTATGTACGCATTAAGTATTAATAGTTAACAACAAATTAAGGCTTTTCATACATTCAGGCAGAATTGACTCTTTCTGTATTTAATAAACGTAACGAATTCGTAACACACTTTTCCTCATAGTACGTATTTATAAAGGATTCATTATTATTATTATTACTTTAGGAATGCAATTACATACTCTAAGGACTACAATGTTTACAAAACATTGTTATTCCGTAGAATAAAACAATATTTGTTAGACATAAGGACAGCTTTTGTTTTCATTGTTCTTGGACTTTTCTAGTAAACAGTTGTCCAACACATTTAATTAATTTTTTTCACATGGGGATAATTTTAATTTATTAAACAATACACTATGTCGGTAAAGTCATAAACAGAATTCAATTGCAGTTATTTCAATGTGAAATGTATCAAAGATGAGTTGCTGTTTTTTTTTTCTATTAATATATGCCACCGAAAAGATTACAAAAGAGAATGGGGTTGTGAGGATTTTCGAAAGGATTTTTTGAGTAATTCCACCTTCTACAGGGTAGCATGGTTGTGAATACTTGACACACTGTCACTAAAGCAATAGAATCTTTTTTGTTTCTCAAAGCAATACCTATAGGGCCTGATAGTCGAGTAAATATTATTATTATTATTAATAGCGCTCTGGCGCTCCGTACCACAGGTTCGAGTCCTTGCATAATACATTTTTCAATCAAATAAAACAGGAGATTAAATAACGCAATTGTAGACAAGACCAACCCTGCACATTTGACTTGCGAGCTAAGAGAACTTGATTCGAAAAACAACAATTGATGGCAAATTAGAAGCTTCTTTGCTGATGTATGCATGATAAATCCGTAAGCCGGTTATGGGTATCACAGGGTATCAGTATGGGTTTCTGGTTCGAATCCCGGCGGTGTCTTGGATGTTTGAAGTGGTTCGGAATGCACTTTAAGAAGTAGACCCCGGTCTAACATGATCGTAGAGGGGGTATTGTTACTCCGCCGCCGTAGCTTATCTTCAGGCTACACACCTCCAGGACACGCTTCTACACGCTCTCCAGCCATGCCACCGCCAGGATTCCAACCTGAAGCCTGTGGTATTAAACTTTTTGAGAAAAGAAATATTTACTTTATTAAAGAAAATCATTATTGTTTAAAACATCATAGCGTTTTTTTTTTCAAAATTATTTTTTTATTTTTAATAAAAAAATGGGTTTTTTTATTCATTTAAAAATTTATTAAATAATTCATTCAGTTAATGTGGATTCCGATTCAATAAAAAACATCCATGCCACCACCAGGAATCGAACCTGAAACCTGTTTTACAAAGGTCAGAACGATAGCCAATTGACCATCAGGCCTCAAAACAACTTTTAAATATACAATAGCGCTCGTTGCCACGTCCACGACGGCGACATGGATATTTGTAGGGATTCGAAATCCACTTTAAACCGTAGGTCCCGGCCCAATAGGACTGTATTGGGCTAGAAAATATACCCTGTCTCCAAATCTCTTCCAGTAGAATGATGATGAAGAACAAGTAATATAAAAAAAAAAAAATTAATGTCAATTCCTACTTTTTTTCACTCTATTGCAGAAAGTCCTTTATAAATAATTTTCATTCATTTTTTTAAGTTTATCTGGTGCCATCTATTGGTAGATACATGCAGCTTAAATCTAAAAAAACTAAAATTAATTAATTGAATTTAATTAACGAATTAATATTTGAAAAACTGTATCAACATCAAGTGTCATCCACTACAAATTCAAAAGAAATGTATTTGAATTTGAGTGGAGGAATAAAAAGCATTTTATTAACGGTTGAAAGTTTGAACAAGATATATATATAGGGAGAGTGTGAGCTAATAGAAGGAATTGAAAAAGAATATCTACGACAAACGCAGATTCGAACTTCAGCCAACCTGAATGCAGACAACGCTAGTTATTACTTTGCCAGACAAGTTGGATTCAATAAAAGATTATAAAAAACTTGCCAAAGCATAATTATTGTGGCAAAAATAATTCTAAGAAATCGCCGTGAGTTTTTTTTTTAAGCACAAGTCAAACAAATTGCATTGTAATGTAAAAAAAATAGTAAACGCGATATTTCGTGTCATGGATATTATGAAGAATAACACATGATTGTTAGTGTCACGCTAACTCTTCTCGATTTAACAGATCATGAATTCACAATAAAATTTTTGAATCTGAATCAAAATTCACATCAGATGCATCTAATGACTAACATTTTCCTTTCACAGCTCACTTCCGCATGTTTGCATTTGCGTGTCTTACAAGTTTCAAATCTTAAGCTGGAACAAGCCATAGTGTTTTTTTTTTATCGTTTCCATGCAGTAATTAATTTTTTTTTGCATGATAAATTGTTTATCATTCCATAATCTTATTGTTCATGGCGTGTTTTACTTATATATGTCGCCAGCAGTTCGCCAATGGGCGATGATGGGAACTCACTGCCTTTCAGGGCAATTTACGAGGGGTAATTGCACCTTATTTTTATATTAAAAAAATATTGAGCCACGAGTCAGTAAAATTTAATTGACAAATAAATGCTATTATTAATTTATAAAATCACTAATAGATATAAGCCATCATTTCCCATTTTCAGAGAAATTAAATATTTTTCTTCTTCTTCATTAGCGTAAGTCGAGAGTTCATTTCGAGACGGGAGATGTTTTCATTTTATGGAGTATGGTTGCCAGCCTTACGTCTCAACGTCATATTAGATTGGGTCTGACGGTTTAAAGTGGATTCCGAACCACTACGAACATCCATGGCACCGCAAGGAGTCAAACCCGAAACCTCTGGCACCGAGCGCCAAACACTCAATCATCAGGCCCTAAGTAGTTTTACTTGCATAAATTTTAGAAAAATACTAGCGAAGAGTGAAAAAAATTCAGAGTTAATTTTCAGGAAAACATACTTAATATAATAGCATTATAAAAGATCATCCTTCAAAGACTTTTATTATTCAAAATCTCATTTCGAGTCTTCAGAGATTCTAATATAATTCCTAAGTAACAATTCGGCTTGATGTTTTAATATTACCCATCAACACTGTTTTTATTACAATAATAAAATTAAAATGTACAATAGACAAAAATCTTGAAATACAAAATAATCTAGAAAACACAAATGTAAATAAGAAATCTGTAATGAAGTCATGTTATAAATTTTTTTCGGTTATAAATTTCTTTATAGTGATTATTTCTAAATAAATTTTTTAATCAATCAATAAATTATCAAAATCAATCATTAAATACATATCAAATTTTAATCAATTATCAAAATCAATCATTAAATACATATCAAATTTTAATAATAAATTTTAATCAATAAATTTTTAATAATAAATTTTAATAAATAAATTTTAATAATCAATCTATAAATACATTTTAATTAATAAATTTCAATCAATCAATATATCTTAATCAAACATAAAATATTCATCTAAAATTTCATCACAAAGAGCATTCGTTTTTTTTTTTTTTTTTAATTTAAAGTGTAACATTTCTTGTATTTATTTCTAATTGATCAAAGAAATATTAGCAGATTAAAATCAAGAAAAAAAAACACAAATATTTAATTTATTCTGTTATGTCAATATAAAACGGATATGAAAATGAATAAAAAAAAATTGAACTAATATAAAACTTGAAGACTAGACTATTTGAAATGGATAAATATTTAAGAATACAAACATAAAAACTTCAAAAACTCACCATTTTGTACCAGAAAAGTTTCAAAAGGATAAACATAATTCTTAACCTCGTTCACTCGAATATTTGCAAACGATTTGATAACGAAAAATAAATTAACGCAAACGATTTTTGAATAAATAAATTAATGCAAACGATTTTTGAATAAATAAATTAACGCAAACGATTTTTGAATTACTAAGAACAACTTCAATATATTTTTATTTATTTATTTTTGATAATTTACTGCGAAAAATTATTGTTTTATTTAATTAGAAAGAATTACCTTGTAATTCGTCAAAAATTAAAATTATTTATTGGACAAATAGTTATTATATTTTAACTAGTTAATAAAGCTAATAAATGTATAATGGCTTCCATAAGTAAATATATATTTTAGAATTTTCCGAGAAAGGGGATTAACTTTTCAAAAATTCAATAAGAATTTTTATATCGCCATTATTCTGTTCCGAATATAAACATATAACTTTAAATCTTGATTTAATATTTTTTGAAAATTTAAAATTTAGACAAACAGATGAAAAACATGTCTCAAAAGTTTATGGATATCAAGATGTTTTCAGGTGAATTTAAAATTAATAATATTAACTGTAATTTTCTATTCCTTCTATTAGCTCACACTCTCCTTATATATATCTTGTTCAAATTTTCAATCTTTCAATACTTTTTATTCATCCACTCAAGTTCAAATACATTTTTTTTGAACTTGTAGTGGAGGACACTAGATAGATAGACACACTAGATACGCTAGATACACTAGATAGATAGATACACTTTTCAAATATTAATTCAGTAATTAAATTTAATTCATTAATTTAGTTTTTTTTAGATATAAGTTGCATATATCTACCAATAGATGCCAGATAAATTTAAAAAAATGAATGAAAATTATTTATAAAGGACTTCCTACAATAGAGTGAAAAAAAGTAGCAATTGACTTTAAAATTTTTTTATATTACTTGTTTTATTATTTAAATAATATTAATAATTTTTCTTATTATTACAGTAAAAACTTTAACTATTATTTGATTACATTCTTAAAAATTGATACAACAAAAAATTTTTTTAATATTTTTTTTTTTTAGTATTTGTACTTTCATAAATAAAGAGATGACTGACTTTCGAAAATTATTTTTTCATCATAAATAAAATAATATGTTATGCTTTATTTGTCCAAGATATTGCTAATATTATATATCCGAAATATTGCTAAATTTCTGAGTCAACTGTTGTGTCGATAGGAGTGTTAATATGTATTTATAAACATTTTTATATTAAAATAAAATTGTATATAATTATTAATATATTCTTGTTAATACAAATAACAAGAATAATATAATAATTAAACATAATAATAAAAAATATAATAAGTATAATAATAATACATATAATAATTATAAACAATTAAAGTAAAATTGTACATAATTATTATATTATTCTTATTAATACAAATAACAAGTATAATATAATAATTATATACAATTAAATAAAAATTTAATAAGTATAATAATAATACATATAATAATTATATATAATTAAAATAAAATTGTACAATATTATATTATTCTTGTTAATACAAATAACAAGAATAATACAATAATTATATACAATTAAATAAAAATATAATAAGTATAATAATAATGCATATAATAATTATATACAACTAAAATAAAATTGTACATTATTATTATATTATTCTTGTTAATACAAATAACAAGAATAATATAATTATATACAATTAAATAAAAAATATAATAATTATAATAATAATAAATGTAATAATTATACACAATTAAAATAAAATTGTGTCTAATTATTTTATTATTCTTGTTAATACAAAAAAAAAAAAAAAAATGTTTATAAATGCATATTAACACTCCTATCGACACGACACAACGGCTTTGTCTGTTTTCCTTTTCATAAATAGCTTCAAAGAAAATATTCGGATTACAAGTGTAAAAAAAAAGTGATAATCTATAAACAGTATAGAAAAGAAGAATATAATTCGAAGACAATAAATTTCAAAAGAAAAAAAGAAGAATTTATTCTCAGAAAAATTGCAACAAAAATCTTGAGTTTTTAACTGTAAAACTTTCTAAAAGCTATACTAAGTATTTTATTACCCAGTTTTTCCCGGAAACTTTCAGCCGAGTTATTCCTTTCGGTTGGGTTGTGTGGGCGTTCTACCAGATGAAACTTTTATAAGTGTGAAAGAAAAAATAGAAGAAAACAAATTATAGTTTAAAAAAAACTAAAAAACACGCTTTTAGAGTTAATGAAACTAAAGTAAAAAATAATTGTTAACATAAGAATAAAATGACTGACGAGAAAATGAATGTCACTGTTCTAAAAGCGTGGGGTGCCCGATATCAATCGTTATAATTTTTCACTAGTTTCATTCCGAAATGCAGAGTTAGTTTAAAAATGTCATACAAAGCACCCCACGCTTTTAGAACAGTGACATTCATTTTCTCGTCAGTCATTTTATTCTTATGTTAACAATTATTTTTACTTTTTAGTTTGATTAACTCTTTTTTTTTCTTTCTAATGCAGCTGGCAAATACAGACATGGACGTCTTGGATGCCTTAAGGCAAGTGCTGCACAGACGTACTCGCTTTGCATTACCCAGGGGACGCGTGTAACTTGAAGATAAGCTACGGGCGCAGAGTAACAATGCCCCCGCAACGCTCTACGATCCTATTAGACCGGGACCTACTTTTTAAAGTGGATTCCGAACCACTACGAACAACCATGGCACCGCCGGGACTCGAACCCGAAACCTGTGGTACCGAGCGCCAGAGCGCTAGCAACTCGGCCCTTCAGGCCCCCGTTTGATTAACTCTAAAAGCTTGTTTTTTAGTTTTCTTAAACTATTAATTTATTTTTTACTTTTTATTTTGATTAACTCTAAAAGTATGTTTTTTAGTTTCTTTAAACTATAATATTTGTAGAGGTCCGGTACGAAGGACTGGAACTATAGTTCTTACAATACTTTAATTGTGAGTAATACAAAGGCTAAATGCGAATATGTCGAGCCAGCCAGGATTCGAACAGGGAACCTCCTGCTTCCGTAGTCAGGCGTGTTATCCGTTGTGCCACTTCCCACGCAGGTTTGAATGTCTTAGATACTTTCATTATACATGGGTTAAATTGCTCTTCAGAAGTTAATATAAAATCACCAATCCGGCTATCCTAATCATGATGAGATAATAAACTTATCAAAATATTGTAATGTCGTCGGTCCTTGATAAGTCTACAACGTTTAAATTAAATCTGATCGCTTAAAGTAGGGCAAAATCGAGCCCAAAGAGCCAGTTACAAACAAACAAACATGGAGGTGAAAGTAATAAAAGCGTGTTAAAAAGTTCGTTTCAACCCAAATTTATACGGAATGACAATGATTGTAAAAAAGGTTTTTACATTATAAACCCATATATTCTGAATTTATAAAAAGGAGCATTTTCTAATTATCTAATATTTTTGAATATCAAATTATTTAAACTCGTTTAGCGCAATTTTACAATAAATTGGTGTTTAAATTCAAATGGACTTGCTTTGTTTGCTACTTTTTTAATAAGTATTTTTATTTTTATTTAATTTGGTAGTACCTTGAACATTTTTTTTTTTTTTTTTTTTTTACATTTTTATCGAAAATTGAAAATACACAATTAGATTTTAATGAGATTAAAATTTAAATTATAAACATAATTAACCTTACTTAATGCAATTAATTTGCTTAATTTATTTTAAAATATAATTAGCTTATTTTTCAGTCCATTTGTTATTATCATTATTAGATGTTTCGAAATTTTTCAACATCACACACACAAAAAATTACTTTTTTTTTATTCTGCAATTTCTAAATTAATATTTCTTTAATTTGAAAAGCAAACATGTAAAACGCATCAATTAAATTAATTAAATTCATTCTCATCTTAAAAATATTATTTTTTCAATTTTGAATTCGTCAAGAACTGAAGTTTTTTCTTTTTTCATCCTTTTTATCATTAGTATTATTTTTTAACTTTTAAATTCTTGCTATTGTAATCGATCTTATACTTTCAAGTACAAAAAGGGTTTTTTAAATGTATACTACTGTGTCCAAAAAGTAAGATCAATTTTCAATTAAAAATTCCTGGGGATAATGGAATTTCAATTTCTTTTTTTTTCTTTTTAGGTTGCTGGTACTGTCCTTGACATCTGTGTGAAATTTCACGTCAAAATATTCATTAGTGTTTGAGTTACGCTTGGCTTTGTGAGACGCTAAAACTGATTCCGGTGATTTTTGAAATGTCTGAATTAATTGAGCAAAGAACTTGCATAAAATTTTATTTCCGGAAACGTATAGAATGTTGCAGAAGGCATTCTCTGAGCATTCCTATATCGGAAAGATATATTTAGAAGTTATATAAATAGTTCAAAGAAGGCAGAGAATGCGTCGAAGACGAAGAGCCCTCTGGTCGATCATCCACCTCAACCGACGAAGCTCGTGTCCAAAAATTAAAGATTTGGCGATGCAAACTGTCAATTTACAATTAGAGACCTTGCTGATGATGTTGGAATTTCAAAAGATCGGTCAGTTCCATTTTTGGCCTCAAACGCGTCAATTTTCGATTGGTACCGAAAACACTGAATGTGCCAGCACACACTGCATTGATTTTTCGTGACTTTTTCGCCAAAAAATGAAACCCATATCTCTCCACAACCACCGTATTCACACCGTGCGACTTCTGACTATTCCCTGAACTCAAAAGACCATTCCGGCGACACCGTTTCAAGTCAATTGAAGAGATTCAACGTACATCGCCGCACGCTTTGAAGGCTATCTCTGCCGATAACTTTTTAGCATGCATTGAGGATTGGAAAAAAAAGTTGGCCTAAGTCCATTGTGTCCGGAGGGGATTTTCTAGAAGGCGAAGAAATAAATTTGAAGAATAAATAAAGAGTTTTTCAAAAATAAATAATTGGTCTTACTTTTGGGGCACAGTAGTATACTTTCAAACACAAAAGGGATTTTTAATTGTTATTTTCTCATTTGTAACTCTATTCTACCCAACCAGTAGGCGTTGTTGTTTTTCCAGGTTAAGAAGATACTGAATATTTTTTTGTCATGATGCCTGCCATATTTAGTTTCATTTCCTTCCATTCTTTTTTGATATTTTTCAGCTGCAAGCTACGTATTATTTTTTTCATTTCACATGACACGAGCCATTCCTTGTTATATTTTTTTTTATCCTTTCTATTTTTCTGATGCGATGTCTCGAAAATTAAATTGCTGCTAAAATGTGTATCCGCCAAGTGAAAGTAGTGCATTATGTTTGATATGTAGAGCATCTTTTGCCTTTAAAAATCTAATAACTTTAAAATACCTGTCAAAACTGTTGCAGCTGTTATTTTTAAAATTCATTTTAGATAAAGACTCAAAAGACATTTTTAAAAAACACATAAATAAAGTATTTGAAATAAAATTTGCATATCCTTTTTTTTTTTCTAAAAAGCTTTTCATTATGATTAATGTTAAATAACTTTAAAGCTGTAAAACATCGTTTGCAGTATAAAATGGAAATATTTAAAAACCCTTTTTCAAAAAATTTTAAGATATTAAATTTCGCAAAAAAAAAATGGTTCTTTTAAGAGATTTTCTAGTTTAATTTTAATTTTAATACTTAAATGAAATCTTAATATAATGTTTTGTACGAACATAATATTCAATTCAAAATTATTATTGATCTTTTTTTTATACTGTTATTACATGAATAATATTTAATTTTACAAAATATTTTCTAGTTTAAAAGGAAATAGCGTTAAAAAACTGGTAAGAAATTTTATGTTATTAATTTCCTTAAAAAGAGGATTTGTTATTCTCATTGTAACGTAACGTCACTGATTTTTTTTTTTCAAATTCACTGTAACGTAAAAAATTTAAATGAAATTTTGAAATAACAATTTGTTATATACAAAATATTCAATAAAGAAATTGCTGTATTCTTTTTAGAAAATGTGTTTCAATTGAATTATTGTTAGCATTAAGTAAAATTCTTATAACATTTTCATTATATTTATATTATATTTCCTTCATATCAGTTTTAAAATTCATATTATTATAAATGTAATTTTAATAATTTATATTTATAGTAATGATTACGGATATATAATCATAATAGCAATAAATCTCCAATAAATAATAATAATTTATAGTAATAGCTATGGAGGAAATACTGTTTTTTCAAGCTGAACTAAAACATTTTGAATATTTTATATATCCCAAGAAGTATTAAAATTAATTGATGAAAAATATTTTTTTTAAATTCTTAAACAAAAAAAAATAACATAAGAAATAAAACGCGTAAAATTATTAAATTATTAAGAAATTACTTTTAAATATGTAAATATATGTTTATTTTTAAAAAACAAGATTTCCTTTTGAAAAACAAGCCAAAGTACGTCAAGCCATATAAGTAAGTTGTTATAAATTGAAAGATTAAAATCATCGCCAAGATGGCGTACTTTTAGATACAGATTCGGCTATTGGCGACTTTGGTTTAGATTTTAATTACGACTTAAGACAATTTAAGAAAATAAAGAGCAGCCTCTGAAAGCATTTAGAAACTTGAAATAAAGGTCATTAAAAACCAATTGATTTCCCGAGCAAGTCTAAATTATCCCATTCAAAGACCTATAAACTTTGGCGTTCCGTGCCACAGGTTTCCGGTTCGAACTGGGGGTGTGTAGTGGTTCAGGATCCACTTTAAACCGTAGGTCTTTGTCTAATATGACTGTAAAGCACTGGATGGAAGGCTGACAATCCTACCCCGTAAAAAGAAAAACATCTCCCGTCTCGAAATCTACCAGCGGGTAGACAGACTTGGCCCGCCACGGGGCTGTTACGCCAATGAAGAAGAAGAAATGCCTATTAAAAACGGCGTTAGCTGTGATTGTAGCTACATGAATATCTGTTTTCATGCAGTACAGTTAGTTTGTATGGCGCCTGATGGCCGAGTGGCTAGCGCTCGGTACCATTTGTTTCGGGGTTCGAATCTCGGAGGTGCCATGGATGTTTATAGTGGTTTGAAATCCGCTTTAAGCCGTAGATCCCGGCCTCGTATGATTGTAGAGCTTCATAGAGCCCAATCAGACTTTTTTCTCACCCACATCATTCCCAGACTGCAAAGGGGCAACTCAACTCTAGCACAGTGATGTGTGTGGTGTAGTCGTAGTACATTTTACTCTTATTTATGTTTATACTTTTATATTATTTGATCTATAGATTTTCCGCTGTTTTGTTTCGCTGGCATTAATCGTTTTTGCGCTAGAGATGTAATAAAATTATGTTTTTTAAAGATAATTGTTTTAATCTGCTGATAAGTCAAGAAACGAAGAAATTAAGAAAGTCTCCGTTTAGATTCTTGCGTATAGATAAAAATAATAAAATCCCTGATATTATAGTCCTATAGGGAACATCCCGAAATACAATTGTAATCACATGGAACAACTTCAAACCATGCTATTTCTCGTAGCAAAAGCAAAGAAATGTAAGCAATAGGGATCGGCAGAGCATAGCTTTGTCGGAAACACTTCACAAAAAATCAGCAGACTGGAACTGTGAAGAAAGGATGTTTTGACTAACTATGGACCTTTTCCAACACATTGAATTTGATTCGGGTTCATTTATTTTTTTCATGCATATTTTCCATAAAGTAAACGTAAAATTTACTTGAAAGAACTGAATAATATTAAACTCGAATTCTTAAATAACAAAACAAACATAAAAATACACTGTTGATTTGCAAACAGAACCGAAATGATTCATTGCATAAAGAGCAACTCAATTGCTACGTTTACAAATGCAGCAATTTTATACACGGCTGTATGAATGATTTTTTTTTTTTTTTGTTCCAATGCAGCTGGCAAACACTTAGACAGCTTGGTCTTGGATGCCTTAAGGCAAGCGCTGCACAGATGTTACTCACTTTGCATTCCCAGGGGCGCGTGTAACTTGAAGATAAGCCACGGACGCGGAGTAACATGCCCCCGCAACGCTCTACGATCCTATTAGAACCGGGACCTACGATTTAAAGTAGATTCGAACCACTACAAAACCATGGCACCGCCTGGTTTGGTTTGTCGCTTTACGGTCATCTTGTCGATGACCCGAAAACCTGTGATTCCGTACAAACAACCATGGCACCGAGGGACTCGAACCAGAAACCTACCGAGCGCCAGAGCCAGGCACTCTGGCCCCTGGCCCCCCCAACTATTCATGCCCCTGTATGAATAATAGAAAGCTTGATTTTCAATACTTTTTCAAAGCTAAGTTTACTTCGGGGACTGATGGCCGAGTGACTGGCGCTCGGTGCCACAGACTTCGGGTTCGAGTCACGAACATGTCATGAATGTTTGTAGATGTTCGGAATCCACTTTAAACTTTTGGTCCCAGTCTAATAGGGTTATAGAGAGTTCAGCGTAGGGCTGGCAATCCTGACCCGTAAAAACAAAAACAGCTCCTGTCTCGAAATCTGCCTATGGGAAGACGGACTTGGCCCACCATGGGGCTGTTGCGTCAATGAAGAAGAAGAAACTTACTTTATTTTCCTTCTAAGCAATTTTTAGAAGTTTTTAAAATCATTTGCGAAAATCCTGAAATTCCAGCACAATCACTAAATTTATATATTCGATCGCCATTCTGACGATTTCTTTAGTCTTCTGCATCAAATAGTGAACACAGACATTGTTACAAAACAAAGGTATTTTCACAGAACAAGAGATTAACAAAAAAAAATAATCAATAACATGAAGCAATTATTTACAACCTTTCAAGAAAGTTTCTCCTTATAGGTATCCTTTCAATTTAAGCAAATAGGCAAAAGAGGAGAGCCAATATTTTGGCATTTTGAACACTATAAACCAGGGATGGCGAACCCGCGCGGCCCATTTTTCCTTGAGATTTATCACACTTTTACAAAAAGTATTTTATAATAGCCAAAGTAGTGAAAATCTAGTGTATTAAAAAATACATTATGTGTGCATCCATATATTAGAAAATAAACTGTCGAAATTATGAAAAAAATTTATTTTGATTTTTAAAATAATATTCTTGCGAATATATGACTGATTATAACTATTTATCAATACAAACAACTATTTATTCAAAAACTATGGGCACAATTGCTTTCATAATAGAAAAATAACTATTTACCAATATAAACAACTATTTATTCAAAACAATTTATCAATGCTATTATTTTATAAACCTATTTATCAATATAAACAGCTATTTATTCTTTAAACTTGGCCACAATTGCTTTTCATAATAGAAAAATAACTATTTACCAATATCAACAACTATTTATTCAAAACAATGGCACCAATTTAATTAATTTTATAAATTTAATTTTTCTTAATATTTTATATTTTTAAATTAATTATCTTTTAACAGTTTTATTCCTAATAACTGTTTCTCAACTTCTGCAATTTTAAAAATAAATTTTAATCTTAAGGCAAAAAAAAAGAGAAATGTTTTATTTTTTAAATTAATTATCTTTTTGTCAGACAACTATATTATTATTATTAAAAGATTTACTATTTTTTAACGAATCAACAAAACGATTTTCCATAAAGAACACATTTCCTAATAAGAGTTTATATCTTTAAATTAAAAGACTTTTAAAAGTTTTTCAGCCATTCGGCAATATACGAATTTATCGATTTTATCGATTAAATGATATTCTATTTTATATTCTCGTAACAAAATACATTTCAGTCTTTTCATAAAGTTATCATTCTAATATTTCAAAAGTATTATTATTTTGTATCCACTCAAAGAAACAACAAAAGACTTAAAGAATATTTCAACTTCTTACAAGACATTTATTGAGGTTACGTTATAAGTTCTTTTCGTTTGTCTTGAACAAGAACAAGAACAAAATTAAAGTTTTCTATTTCTCTAAATGAATTACAGCCTATAATTGGTTACGTCATCAAAGAATATTCTTATGAAGCCATTTCTGAAAGTTTCTAATATTTTAAAGTATTGTTATTTTTGAATTTCATCAGAACATTCTTGTGGATAATTCAAAGCGCTTAAAAAAGAACTTAACTGTAACCTTAAAATCTGATTGATTTCAATGTTATTCAACAACAATTACATTTGCCATTATGCAACAAACTTTATGGTCCCAAAAATCAATGGTTGCCATGTTAATTAGAATGAATTACATCCACGGTTATTTTTGGTTTCGCCAACCACCTTTTCAGCCAATAAATGGAGAAATCACACTTCGTGGTTTAGCCACAAAGCTGAGAAACGATTCGAAACGAAGAATTTTATCAAAAAAAAAAATTGGCTTCTTAAATTCATCAGAACATTCTTGAGGATAATTCAAAGAGCTTGAAAAAAAAAAAGAACTTAACTGTAACCTTAAAATAACTGATGATTTCCAATGTTATTCAACAACAATTACATCAGTCATTATGCAACGATGCTTTATGGTCCCAAAATCACCGCATGGGTTACCATGTTAATTAGTTATTATTTACATCGACGGTTAAAGTTATGTTTTAGGTTTCGCAAAACCAGATTTGCCAGCCAATAAAATGGAGGAATCACACTTCGTGGTGTTGAGGTTTCCACAAAGCTCCAGAAACGATTCACAACACGAAACTGAAGAATAATGGAAGTGAAACAGAAATAAAAATGGCGTCCGTCCGATTCTTGGAACTGCGTTTCACATCAGGAAACATGTTTCCGGTTTTTGTCTTGTTTTCGTCAGAAGGTTGAGTAACAGAAGGAAAGCATCGTAAAGGAGTGTTCCCATCTTCCTTTCTCTTGTCCAAATAAATAAATTGAAAAGGCGTGGTGCTTGGAAAGAAGCACTGAACTTCATGCTTGGATTCGAAGCTGGTTTCAAGGTATACTGGTCACCGCTTGAGAGAACTATGAGCAACAATAAATTATTAATTACATAGATCAGAACAATTCCTGACCTTTTTAACTTTGTTTGTGACAAAAAAAAATCTTTAAGCTCTCTTCCACCTACTTCTTTCTTTTTTAAACTGAATGTTCATGTAACTTGGCCAGTTTATTTAGTTTATATTTAAATATATGAACAGTCCACGTAATCCTATGTGCAGCTAACATACAAAGAGTACTGAAGCTCGAATCCGCTGACGCCTTGTGTTGCAGTCACTGCTTTCAAATTCCACGATAGAAATTGTATCAATGTGTGAAAGTGCCTCGCATTGACAATTAATATGTTGGTAAGTTTTCTGTCTCTCCTATTCTGCATAAATGTAGCACAGTTGTCCTTGAAAGTACTCCTAAAAGACAAGTACTTCTATCATCATTTGTCTGTTGGACTATTCATTCAACAAAGAAATATATTCTTTTTTCCACCTACTTCTTTCTTTTTAAACTGAATGTTCATGTAACTCGCCCGGACTTTTTTTAGTTTATATATTAATATATGAACAACCCAAAGTAACCTTGAAGTAATATGTGCAGCTAATATGCAAATAACTCTAATCTGCAGGCGCCTTGTGTTGCAGTCGCTGTTTCCAAACACCAACAGTCTCGATAGAGATTGCATCAATGCGTGAAATTGGCACACATTGGCAGTTAGTAATGTATGGCATTAACATAAAAAGAGAACTGCAGTTAGTATGCGCTGGCGCCTTGTGTTGCAGTCACTATTTTTAAACATTAAGAGTTTCGATAGGCATTGTATCAATGTATGAAAGCGCCTCACATTGGCAAGTTAGTAACGTGTGCAGCTAACATGTAAAAAAGGTACTGAAGCTCGAATCCGCTGGAGTCTTGTGTTGCAGTCGCTGCTTTGAAACACTAGAAGCCTCGATAGAGACTATGTCAATTTGTAAAAGCGCCTCACATTGGCAGTTAATATATTGGTAGGTTTTTATTTTCGCATATTACAAACAATTGCAAGGCAATTGTTCTTGAAAATGCACCTGAAAGACAATATTTTCCATCATCATCTATCGGATTAATTATTCATTCAAGAAAGAAATAAACTGATGGACAATATATACATATATATAGGTATATCATCATCAGTGGCGCAACAGCCCCATGGTGGGACAAGACGTTCTGCCTACAATCATATTTCGCAACAAGAGATGATTTCTTTTTACGGGATAAGGTTGTCAGTCAGGGTTCGAATCCTGGCCATGGATGTTTGTAATAGTTCGAAGTCTACTTTAAGCTGTATGTCCAGATCTCATATGACTGTAACAGCGTCACGAAGCCCAGTCAGTCTTTTACCTACGGGTGCTCCATCACAAAGAAGCTGACATCTCCCCCATCCATGAGTAGATTATTCATAGGATGTCCCACACTGCAGGACATTGAGGATTAGTCACAACAACATGTAAAATTTATATCCATTAGGTTCATTTGAATTCCATTTTTTTCGTCACATATAACATAAAGCTACTTATCCCTATAGAACATCATTTTTTATTCCACTTCCAGTTTATTACAGTTCAGTCATATTTTCTTAAATTATACATTGTAACCGTGATTACACCTACGCAACCATGTTTTCTCTACTCACCGCAAGAGCGTCACTTGCGGCGTACAGAAAAATCGTCAGTAGACCCCGAGAGGACGTACGTCGAAACAGGCGCTGCCGTTAGTTATAAGCTCTCATCCCGAGTGCTGTCACAGACACGTTTAGTTTACAGTCTCTCACCCCTAGAGAAGATATAGTTAGCACCATCATGTGCATAAATTGGCCTACAGACTCTCATCCAGAAAGAAAGTATATTTCGCTATCCAGCGTGTAGCTGAGTAACTTTATTTGCAGCTTAGAAGTGGAATTTTCCCACTTAAATATAAGTATGTGTCTTTAAATGTCTATTGTATATTAATCTTTGTAGTGTGTCATACTGATGCTTGTGCGCTTATAATTAAAGTGGTGCGATTTTTAAATGTGTATTCTTGTGATTCAACCACACCTAGTTCTAGCTGCATAAACAAAAGACGACATCAAGTTTAAATATGTCTTCTAAAATATTTTGTTAAAAAGTTATTCTTTAAAGTCTTTTTCTACTATAAATCATGTTTTTCGACTTGTTAAATGTGGATGCAATTCCGTTTCAATGACATATTTTTCTGGATGTCATACTTAATGTCATACTGTCATCCGACATAGAAGTTTCCTTTCATCTACCAGATCTTTTCTTATTAGTTCTTCTTCTTTTTTTTTTCCTCCAAAACTTTCCAAATCTTATTTTAAAATCTTAGAAAGATCTTTCTAATATTTAACTTTTCATTTTAACATACAATATTTTAATAATATCCTTAAAATCTCTTTGGCTTTGAATATTTCCACAAAATTAAAATATATACATATATTCTAAAACTATTAATAGGACATAATCAGACGATATTTATTAAGAGGAATTGTTGATAACTAAATCTGTGAAAATCATCAATCTAAATCATCTGTAAAAATTAATGATTTAAAAAATATTTTAATTTTAGCAGATAATTTTTCGGTGTGTGTGTGTATATCATTTTTAATTATTGCCTTTTTTTTTTACAATAAATTCGAATAAATCAACTAATAAAAAGCAAACTGAATCTATTATTTAAAAACAAGAATCGTATAATTTGGATTTGGTTTGTCGCTCTATAGTTATCTTGTGCACACGATGGCTAAACTGGCCGGGATGACAAAACAGTTTAAAGTGACAAAAATGACCATGACTCTCGTGTGCAAAAAATGACCGTAGAGCGACAAACAGATCAAACTACCTCTTAATGATTTCTATTCCTTACAGAACACAAATGAGGTGCTAGGTGAAAATGAGGAGTTAGTTGAGGTGCATTTGCACATAAAAGACATCTCAAAGACTCTTAAAAGGAAGTTTTAACTTCTCTTGGTGGAGTATTATTGATACATTTATTTGAACACAAAGTCTGATGCTTAAAATATATATTTAGCGCTCTGGCGCTCTGTACTACGAGTTTGATGTAAAATTTCACACAGATGTTAAGGACAGTGCCAACAACCTTAAAAAGAAAAAAATTGAAATTCCATATGCCCGGGAAATTTAAATTTAAAATTGGTCTTACTTTTTGGACACAGTAGTAAAGGGGTTCGTTTCTCCGTTCAAAAGGTCTAATGTTGTATAAAGTCATCCAGAATTGTATCTAATTTACAGCTTACAATGCAAGGATTTCCATATTGGCTAGATCATTCAAAATGCATGACATTTCCCGCTTTCAGTCTTGACCTTACACCAAATGGAATACTTATAACGTCTCGGTCTATAGGTCTAGTATAGACCTATAATGACTTCAAGAAGAGGGACACTTTCAAGGTTCATGGAACACTTTAATTTGATTCCCAAGTACAGTTCACTCGAGGACAGAGTTTATCAGAGTTCTGGAGTCTACGTCGAATCTAAAACACATGGTCTGCGGCAGACTTTAATTATCCGGCGTGATACACGAAGCCACAAGGGGGCTCACTTCAGTAAAAGCCAAAATTTTGACAGACTGCCTTCAAAACAGTTTCAGAAAAAGTAACATTAATGATCTTCAGAATATTAAAACTGCTTATGAATCTATCTCTAACTTTAACTCCATCCATTTTGCTCCTAAAATTGTTAACACCAAAGCTTCTAGTATTATCGATTTCATCAGTGACTTAAAAAATTAATAAAATCACTGGTATGGATACTATTACAAATAAGATGTTGAAAGCTCTTCCTTTAAAAGCTATTTTTAAAATTTGCAAGATTTGCTGACGCTGCCGTTCGTTATTCTTATTTCCCTGATTGTTGGAAAAAACTAGAATTTTGCCGATTCATAAAGAAAGGGTAAAGATCAACTTCTCCTTCAGCTACAGGCCCATTTCTCTTCTTTCTTCATTAAGCAAATTAATAGAAGGTCATTTTGATTTACCTAAAAAATGAAACTAAACAAAGAAATTTTCTCATTCCTCAACAATTTGGCTTAACTGAAAGTTATCTACAACGCATCAGAAACTGTTTCCGAAGGGTTTTTTTTTTTTTCTGTGAATTCGATACTGTAATTGTTTTCCTTGTAGCCAAGGCTTTTGATAGAGTTTGAGTCAACGGATTAATCCATAAATTAATTCTTTTCTCTCCTTTTCTTATTAAAATTATTCAAAATTATCTTACCAACAGAACTTTTTGTGGTCTCCATTGGTAATACAGATTCTTCTGTCCAAAAATTCAGGCTGGTGTTCCCCAAGGTTCAATACTTGGTCCATTTCTCTATAATCTTTGCTTAAACGACATTCCCGCAAATTTACAATGTGAAAATTAGTCTTTTGCAGATGATACAGCACTCGTCACTTAAAGTCGTAAACATTTTATCATTAGTAAAAACCTTCAGAATTATATTAATCAACTTAAACAATGGCTGGTACTTACGTATTAACGGTACCTTGGCGACAGACTTGGCGGTTTTTAAGTGTCGCCAATCTTTATTATTTGGAATAAAAATATTTTTGAAAGCGTTTTGATTTTAAATGAAGTGTTTCATATATATTTTATCATTTGGAACAAAAATTTTAAGTGTGGATTGGCGCCAAATCTGTAGCTGCGGTTGGCGCGTGTGCTCTTTATTATCGCAACTGTCGCCAAGGTATCGTTAATACGTAAGTACCCAATGGCTTATTAAGTGGAGAGTTCAATTAAACGTTGAGAAAACTGAAGCAGTACTATTCGCATAAAAGGGTTCCAAACACTCCTTCTATCAAAATTTATAATAATCCTATTAATGGTCTGGGCAGGCTAAATATATGGGCTAATCTTAGATCGTAAATTGAATTATATTCCTCACATTAACTATCTTAGATATAAATTTAATAGATGCATTTACGTACTGTATCCACTTATTTGTAGGTACTCTACTATGTCCTTGGAAAATAACTCATTTATTTTGATTACTTGCTTCAATACTTGCATATGCGAGTCCTGTTTGGGTATCTACTGCTCCGTCGAATTTCGAGATCATACAAAGACTTGAAAATAAAATCGTACGTATGATTACAAATTCTCCCTGGTTTTTCCGAAAATGAGTATATCAGGACATGCTCTTTCCTCCCCAAGTTTTAAACATAATTTGTTTTGCAAAATTGCATAAACGTTTTTATAACTCCATTCCAAATATCAATAATTCTGTTTTGAATGATCCAACTATGATTACGGCATTTCCCATTTCAAAAATCAAAAGATCTCGCGCAATTCTGAATATTATTCATTATTGTTTCGATATCCTCCTTTCCGAATTACCATGCAGTTTCTCCGCTGAGTCATAATTTCCCCCATCTTCAAATGTTTTTTGTTTCTATCGTTTATTTTTGTACGTTTTACCCATTTTAAACATTTATTTCTTATTTAAAAATTCTAATATTAATAATAATATAAAAAATTATATATATATATGCATAATTTTCTTGTATTAATTAAAGACATTAAAAGAAAAGTTAATTTGTTTTTAAATAAACTAATAATATATATAATGCACTGCATCCCTGTATTTTTTCATTTGAATGTAGATATTCTCAAATAAATTCGAGATACTCAATCCAATATGGTTTTTATTAGAATATTGTAAAAAAAAAAGTATTCTTATAAAAATTCTTCAAAACTGCTTCATGGAATTAGACGTATTGCCATTCGAAAAGAATTATGAACTAAATGACTAAATTTGAACTAAAGAATAACTAAACACACAATGATTAAAAATTTTTGCATCGCTGTAATTTTTTCTTCAAATAAATTCGAGATACTCAATCCAACATGGTTGTTATCGAAATACTGGTAAAAAACTCATGAAAATTCTTCAAAACTGTTCCAAGGAATTAGATGCACTAACATTCGAAAAAAGAATTATGAAATGACTAAATTTTGAACTAAAGAATAATTAAACCCACAATGATTAGAATTTTTGCATCGCTGTATCTTTTTCATTTGAATATAGATTTTCTTTAAATAAATTCGAGATACTCAATCCAATATAGTTCTTATCACAATACTGTTAAAAGTATTCTTGTAAAATTCTTCAAAACTATTTCAAGGAATTAGATGTATTGCCATTCGGAAAAAATGCTACAACTCTTCGAACTAAAAATAATTAAACACGCAATGATTAAAATTATTGCATTGATGTATCTTTTCAATTGAACATAGATTTTCTTCAAATAAATCTTCTTCGACTTTGGAGAAAATATAATATAATTCTTAACAGGATATTGTTAAAAAAGTATTCTTGTAAAATTCTTCAAAACTGTTTCAATGAATTATATGTATTGACATTCGAAAAAAGAATTACATGAACTAAATGACTAAATCATAAACTAAAGAATAACTAAACACACAATGATTAAAATTTTTATTCATTTAGTATTTTTTCTTTACGAATTTATATTTTGTTTAAAAAAAGTAAATTCGAGATCAGAATATTGTTAAAATAAATATTCTTGTAAAATCCTTCAAAACAGTTTCAGAATTAAATGGAATTAGGGTTCAGAAATTAGACGTATTGACATTCGAAAAAAGAATTCTGAACTAAATGACTAAATTATGAAACTACTTTAATTATAAACTAATTAAAATATTGCATCAATGTTATCTTTTCATTTGAATATAGATTTTCTTCAAATAAATTCGAGATATCCAATCCAATATAGTTCTTATCAGAATATCGTAAAAAAAAAAAAAAAAGTATTCTTGAGAAATTACTTCAAAACTATTCTAAAGAATTAAATGTATTGACATTCGAAAAAAATAATCATGAACTAAATTGCAAATACACAGAATAATTAAACACGCAAATGATTAGAATTTTTTCATCGACGTATCTTTTTCATTTGAATATAGATTTTCTTCAAATGAGTTCGACATATTCCATCCAGTATGGGTTGCGGTATAATTAGATTCTATTTCGTTACAAAATATTCCAGAACTATGAAAGTTTGCTTCAGATGCATTTCAAAGAAATGCTGATAAGAAGAAAAGCAGCGATAGCGAAAAAGAATTTCTGGATGTTGAAGAATTTCCTTCATAAAAGTCATTTCTGACCTTTCCGATTCTTCTGCCATTTTTCCCCTTCCTTTTTGATCGTCTGCTTTTTCCCCGTCATGCATCATTGGCATTCTTTTCGGAGAAATGGATGAACTCGACATTTTTTCCCCAATTTTTTTTTTACTGTATTTTTAATCTAGTTTGTGATTCCTATGGTTAACCAGAGGAATTTGTAAGCCTTATAAATAAACGTTAACATTCATGCACTTTTGTTTTGGCTGCACTGCGAGAAAGAATAATTATTTATCGATTGGTCGTTCTTCAAAAGAATTTCAATGTCAGCAAAAACTACCTTGATTTGTAGTTTGCTGCTTAGAAATATGTAAAAGGATTTTTACAATTTCATTTTTACAACCTTAACAGCATTTAACTTTGAAAAATATTTCGAGATATAAATAATTCAATGTCACGTTTTTCATACAAAACTTTTGTCAAATTCCTGTAGTCGATGTATTCAAAATCTCTGTTGATAGATAACCTCAGCAATTATAGAGTGTTCTAAATACCATCAAACATATTGATTGTCTTGTTTTTACCATGGATATTAATCTGAATTTTAT
This sequence comes from Caerostris extrusa, assembly GCA_021605095.1. NCBI lineage: Eukaryota > Metazoa > Arthropoda > Arachnida > Araneae > Araneidae > Caerostris > Caerostris extrusa. The sequence continues at coordinate 154,196 of BPLR01006333.1, forward strand.
ATACAGTGGGCCACAAAATTGAGTATACACCTTAGAAAATTAGGGACTTTTTGCAATTACAAATTAAATATTGCTTTAAGATGATTGAATTTTTACTTTATATACTTTAGTCTATGCTTTACCGTACTATACTTATAAAATTGTTACGTTTATTTATTTTTTACGAAAAAAAAAATAAAAGATCTGAGACGAGAGGAAAAACAACACCACAAAAATAAGTATACATCTTTATTAATTTCCTTTTAACATGCAAATTAATATTTTGTTGCATAACCTTTTGCTTGAATTACAGCTTGTAATCTTCTGGGCGTAGATTCTACTAGTGTTTTAGTGGTTTCAACAGAAATTTTAGCCCATTCTTCTCTCAGAACCTTCTTGAGAACTTCCTTGCTTGTGATTTCGTGCTCATGTACAGCTTTCTCTAATTGCGACTACAAATTTTCGATGACGTTTAGGTCTGGAGACTGGGCTGGAGTGTGTAATTGCTTCTTGCAATGGTACAGCAAGTATAACTGCACAATCTTCGCTGCATGCTTGGGGTCGTTGTCCTGCTGGAATATGAAGCTTGACCCAAGCCCCAACTTACTGGCACTTTTTTTCAAGTTATCATTTAAAATCCCAAAATATACATGTTTGTCCATAATACCATCAATAAAAGCAAGCTCTCCAACTCCTCCAGCCGACATAAAACCCCAAACGAGGACAGATCCACCTCCGAAATTGACTGTCTTAATGGTGTTTTTAGGTGCCAGTGCTTTCCCAGCTTCTCTCCATGTTTTAAATCGTCCATCGTTTCCGTAAAGATTAAACTTACTTTCATTAGAAAATATTACAGTGTTCCAGAAAGAAATAGGATTTAAACGATTTTCTTTGGCGAAAATCACTCTCTTTTGTCTATTCACATACTTGATGAGTGGCTTTCGTATTGGTATGACACCCATATTGGTGAAGGGTACATCGAATTGTTTCAACTGAGATATTTTTCCCGATTGTAGAGGACATCGATAAAGCTAGTTTAGAGGCACTCACCCTCGGAAGTTCTTTACTGAGTGAATGATCTTCCTCTCTTCGCTGTAGTACTCAGTATTTCTTTACATCCTCTTCCAGGAATATTGGCCACAGATCCAGTTTTTTTATACTTCTGTTAAAATTTTTGGACACAACCATGAGTTACACCAACACCAATCAACGAAGCGATTTCTCGAAGAGATTTGCCCTCTTTCGACCATTTTACAACCAATAAACACCAGATTCAGTAGTTCCTCTATGATAGCTCATTTTACGATTTTTAATGAGAAAAAATACTATTTAAAAAGCGTTGAAGTGCAATAGCACGTTTTATAAACAGCAGCTACTCCTGAAACTCTTTAAAGAAAATTTGAAACTAAAAAAAGTGGTGGCATAATTTACAAATATAAGAAGTGTATACTCAATTTTGTGGCATGGTTTTCTATCTTTTCTTCGAAACGCTTAACTTTTTCGTAATAAATACGTTAGCTATAGAATTGTGTTATTATAGGATGGTAAAGCAGAGGTTAAAGTATCTAGTATAAAAAAATTTATCTATTTAAATCAATATTTAATTTTAATTGGAAGAAGTCTAAGAGTTTTAGAAGTGTATACTCAATTTTGTGGCTCACTGTACTTTTCTGCTGATACTGTTTCATTTTAGTAACTATAAAAAGCATTTAACGTTCAAAAATGATCAGTTAATCTGAGTTTTATAATGCTTTTCTAGTTGATACTGTTTCACAATCAGAAAATTAAATATATTGTATAACTAATATTGATCATCTGAATATATTGAATATAATGTGCATTTTCATTTTCTGCAATATAAAATTAAATTTTCCTATTTCCTGAATTCAGTTGCTTTTACGGAGACAATTGTTGAAAAAAATCATGCCATTTCTATTCGAAAAGTTTAGGGTGTGTATGTTTGGCGATTTTCTCATCGCCAAATTTTGTCTCTAGCACTAATTCAGTCATCGAAATCGAAATGACAAACTGAATGAAACGAAAAACTATATTTGGCTCAAAATCTCCAAATTTGCTGCGAGAATATCGCTGTAATCCCAAGTTCCCCAAACTTAGATCGACAATTCTATTTTAATTTTAAAGCAAGCACTATACCGTATGGTTTGTGATAGAGTAGTTGGTTTACGATACTGGAATTTGGGTTTAATAGCATGAAATCTATACAAATCAACCATTAAATTTATTGCCGAACTGTGAAATCCTTTTCATCTACTATCCATAGCTTTCTATTTTTTGAAATCAAAAACAAAACGTCTTAAATTTCTATTTCTTCAAATAAAAGTCTAACAATGCTTTTTATTTTTTACAATATTCTTTCCAGTGCATGCTCTAAAATATATTCAACTACATTATCTATTATTAATTATTATAAATTTTTACGAGATTTGAATTTAATTTCATTCATACAATTTATTTTATCCATCATAACAACTTCGTTTTTCATACCTATGCAATGCTTTTCGTTAATTAAAAGATAATTAAAGTCTTCAAATTAATTAATTTAAACAATTTCTTATATGTTACTAGAAAATTTCGAAGTAATGGATTTATAGAATAGAATATCTTCGCCACAAAGATTAAGAGAAAATTATTAAAAATTTCATTTATTCTATATATATATATATATATATATATATATATATATTAATTTCATCATAAATTATGAGTTACAAAAAAGATTTTTTTTTTTTTAAAACAGCCATTAATTTTTGCATAACAGCAACAGTACAAATTATATTTATATAAATAAACTCCTAATAAAAATAGCACAATATCCACTTAATACTACAGATTCAAGCAAATTGCACAAAGTATATTTTACCTAAAAGAAAATATTTCTTTTTATTAAATATTTTCCGAATTTTAATTATCAATAATTATTAATTTAGCTGCAAATACTACTAATACTTAATAACAAATCATACCACTATTTTTGTGTTGTTAAGTTTATTGATTCAATTAGAATTCTCAAACTTTGAATATTTGATTTACTTTATTATTTTTAAAAAAATTTGTTTTAAAATTATTTTCTTTGAGGGCAATATTTTGTAAAAATTATATTTTTTAATTGTAAAATCGTCAATTAGAAATGAAAATACTTTTAAGCATAATTATATTTTTGTAATCACAAAAACGTCAATTAGAAATGAAAATACTTTTTAAGCAGAATTATATTTTTGTAATCACAAAAATGTCAATTAGAAATGAAAATACTTTTAAGTAGAATTATATTTTTCATTCGTAAAATCGTCAATTGGAAATGAAAATACTTTTAAACACAATTATATTTTTCATTCGTAAAATCATCAATTAGAAATGAAAATAGTTTTAAGCAGAATTATTATATTTTAGTAATCATAAAATCGTCAATTAGAAATTAAAATACTTTTAAGCAGAATTATATTTTTTTAATCATAAAAACGTAAATTAAAAAAGAAAATACTTTTAAGCAGAATTATATTTTTAATTGTAAAATCATCAATTAGAAATGAAAATACTTTTATTCAGAATTATACTTTTTAATCGTAAAATCGTCAATTAGTAATGAAAATACTTTTCAGCAGAATTAAATGTATCAATAAGAAATGATAATAGTTTTTTAATTGTAAAATCTTCAATTTGAATTGAAGATGTAGCAGAATTATACTTTTAATTTCAAAAATCCTCAATTACTTTGCAGAATTATATTTTTTTAATCGTAAAATCATCAATTAGAAATGAAAATACTTTTAAGCACAATTACACTTTTAAATAGTAAAATCGTCAATTAGAAATGAAAATACTTTTAAACAGAAATATATTTTTTGTACATGTCTAACTGGGGGCTAATTGCTAATTGATGGCTTGTTAATTGATAATGTTTGATAATTGGTCTAATTGATAAAGATTGAGCTTGCTGATTGATAATTGATAATGGCTAATTGATTAAATAATAATATTTCAATGCACGTCTGAAATACATTTTAAAAATTCTCAGTTCAACATAATAAATTTAAGTTATAAACTAACTTTAACTAAAAGTTATTTTCTTATCATGCACTGTACACTCTTGACTGCATTTTCCTTCCAAATTCTAAGCCTTGTTTTCAGAAAAGGGAATTCTAGGAAATACTAGTAAGTAAAAGAATGAAAATATTTTACGTAAAAAAAATTCTCAGAATTTTTCTATCCGCGTTTTTGAAAAATATGATGTAGCTTTTAGATTTCGGCAGAAGTTCCACAAGTGAATATAACATCTCTAAGCTGGATTTTTCCTGGAAATTTCCCATTTCTTCTTTGATCCTATTGAATTTACCTTTCGTACCGTTAAATAGTTGAAAAATTTTATTTTCTCTTTCCAAAAAGTGTAAACTCCTTATTTATTTTCTGCGAATTCGTTTAGAAAATAGCAATTGTATCACTGTAAAAAAAAAAAGAACGCATCAAATTTCTGTCAATTTTTTGTCGTTCCGCCAAAAATATATTTAAAAAACGTATTTTTGCTTTCGCTGTAGGCTGTTTATCTACTTAAAAGCAACGATTTGAATAAGGTTAAGATTTTAAAGGTTATAAATTTTGCACCACATTTTGCGAAATGTGCGAAAATTGCGAAAATTTATAACCTTTTAAATCTTAACCTTCATTCAGTTATTAGAACTGATACTTTTATTCTCAATTATTACTGAATGCTTAAATGTGGTAATCATCCTAATAATAAAAGGATGTTTTTAAAAATTTACAACTTAATTATTAAAAAAATCAATAATTATTCAATTCCTTCTATTAGCTCACACTCTCCCTATATATATCTTGTTCAAATTTTCAATCGATCATAAAATATTTTTTTATTCATCCACTCAAGTTCAAATACATTTGTTTGAACTTGTAGTGGATGACACGGGATGTTAATACAGTTTTTTTAAATATTAATTCATTCATTGAATGTAATTAATTATTTTTTAGGGTTTTTTTTAGATTTAAGTTGCATGTATCTACCAATAGATGGCTTAACTTAAAAAAAATGAATGAAAACTATTTATAAAGGACTTTCTGCAATAGAGTGAAAAAAAAGAAGGAATTGACTTTAAAAAACTTTTGTTATATTACTTGTTTTAAGCATTAAGTTTCTGTTGTTAGGTAGTGCAGTATTTATTCTTGTCAAGAAAACGAGAAAATTTTTTAAACAATCCTTTTTGTCCTTAATACAATATAGTATCTTAATAATACAATTTTTAATCCAATGATACAGAAGATTAAATAACATAATTGTAGGCAAGAGCAACCTCACATGTTTGGCTTGAGAGCTAAGAGAATTTGATTCGAAATGCAACAATTGAGGGTGAATCAAAAGCTTGTTTGCTGAGATAGGGATTGTAAGCGATCCCACCACCAAAGCGGATGCATACAAAAGGGCTGTGGGATACGTCGCTACGCGGAGGAATACAGAAGGTGGGGAAACAGCAAAATTTCTCCGCGGCAGTTGGAAAGCGGCAGTCGAACTATAAGCATCTGTCGAATCACTCGTTGCTGTTTTAAGTGCAACATGCTTGTATTATTTTAGTATTTTGTAATTTTATTAAAGTTAATGTTATTAAAGTAGTATGGATTAATTTATACCATTACCATGTATATTTAATTTCGACATTTCTACAGGGATGATAAATCAGTGAGCCGTTTAGGCTTGAGGAGAGAAGGAAAAGGAACATATATATATATGGTTTCTACTTTTAAGGATGTTCGTTTCATAGTATGAATATCGTATAGTATATCTCAAGTGATGGACTTGGATAACGTTTAATCTGCTGCTTATCTGTTGTTAATAATGAGAGATGTAATGACAAGTGATCTCTTTAAAAATACGAGGAAACAACAACAGCTATATAGTCGTATTTCGACTCTTAAATTTTATTCTTAACTACTATTAAAAAAATTTTCTTCTTTCTAATGCAGCTGGCAAACACAGATATGGACGTCTTAGATGCCTTAAGGCAAGTGCTGCACAGACATACTCACTTTGTATTACCCAGGGGCGCGTGTAACTTGAAGATAAGCTACGGACGCAGAGTAACAATGCCCCGCAACGCTCTACGATACTATTAGACCGGGACCTACTTTTTAAAGTGGATTCCGAACCACTACAAACAACCATGGCACCACCGGGACTCGAACCCGAAACCTGTGGTACAGAGCGCCTAGCCACTCAGGTCCACTACTGTTAAAATAAAAAAAAGATATTTTTAATTATATCAACTCGGATTTGATTTGGTTTGTCGTTCTACTGTCAAGTTTTGCACACTTTAAGCTAACTAAAACAGGAGCTATACTTTTCCGAACCACTCACAAACATCCATGCCGCCTCCAGGATTCGAACCTGAAGCCTGTGGTACCAAAGGCCAGAGCACTAGCACATTGGCCATCAGAATTGGTTTGTTGCTCTATTGTTATTTTGTGCGCACGTTAGGCTAATTAGATCGGGACCTACAGTTTAACATGGATTCCGAACCCCTCACAGAAGTCATCCTACAGCCAGGGATTCGCACCTGAAGTCTGTGGCACCAACGGCCAGAACGCTAGCCGATTGGCCATCCGAAAAAGCTCAAATCAGTTTTTAGGTCATGTTCGAAATTTTTTTTTATTTATTTTTATTTATTTATTTATTATTATTAATATACTCTTATCAAGAGAGAAAAGAAAAGAAATCCACATGGGACCAAATTTCTATTGGCGTAATGAATTATTATTCAATGCACTGGAGGGTTACTCAAACTTTTTACCTTAGCGCTTTCGTCAACAGTGAAAATATTCTTTTCTTACACTCCACGTTTTTACCATTCAATTTTTTTTATTAGAAATACGAAAAAAATAAATAACCTGGTTTTTGAAACTCGTTATAATTAATTATTAGTAAAATAAATTGACAAATTACAAATGATAGTTAATTACAAATATTTTTTTTCGCTCTACAAAAATAATCACACATTTTAATATCATTGATCATTAATAAAATGAGTACTCAGTTTGTAAGATTTTTTTTTTTTTTTTTTTTTTTTTTTGTCTAAAATATAATTGCCTAGTTCTTCATATATTTCTAAGAAATAATTGCCTACTTGGTTTTCACTTGTGATTTGATAGTGATTTAACAAAAACTAAAATGGATATATATATATATAATTAAGATAATTAATTTTTTCAATGTTTAAAATTCAAAATTCTTTACAAGTTAGGAACAGCTACAAGTAATTTCGAAGGTCGTAATAATTAAATTTCGCGTTCATCAAAAACTACTTTTTCAATTATTTAAGATAGTTCCCCTAAGGGGCTTTAAGTTTTTATCCCTTCTTTCTATCGCTTGATATTTACTATTTACTTATATATTTCAAAAATCATATATATTCGAGATGAGAAAAACTGTTAATATTCGTTAACTGTGTTGACTGTTAATGCTAATATAAATTATGGTAAATGGTAGTGGTAATTATGGTATTACGGTAAATTATTATTTTTTAAATCATTTAATAATTATTAATTGAATTATTTATTATTTTCAATTATTTTTATTTTGTAAATTATTTATTTTATTTTGTGTATTTTTGATTACTTTTACATGATGAAATTATGGATACATATTACAGTGAATATTTTATGAATGAGATTATTTTAATCGCTTAAAGATAAGATAGGTTGCGTTGATAATAATACATATATTATATTATTAAATACACATATTTTTTTTCGAATTCAATAGTTTTATTAATTTTTTTTTTTTATAAACAAAACTTTAAAAGTAAAAAAGAATATTAACTAAAATCGTGCAATAATGAATGTTCTTTGTTTAAAATATATTAAAATAATGTAATAGTTTAAGTATAATTATTTAGAAATAATATTATTAAGAAATATTGGATAAAAAATTCTCTTCAAAAAGAGTGTTATTCTTAACCGAAAACATATTTTATAGACAGATCGATTTTTACGATTATGATTACGATTTTTATTTCCATAAATTTATGCTTGTCCTTTTTCAGAAATGCATTTAAGGAAAAGTTATTAATAATTATGTATGAAAAAACTGCATTTATTTAAAATCTTACTTGTTTTATCAATCTTTTAAAAGAATTTCTATAATCTTTTTATAATTATAAATAAATCTTTTATTTTATTTAATTAACCAACACATTTATCGTGATTAAAATTTTCTAACAACAAATCTGTTCTAAAAATAATATATATTTTAATAAAAGATTTTTTAAAAGAAGCTAAAACAATATGCCCTTATTTAATTATTTTAGTCCGGTATATTGAATTAGGAAATTTATTTATTTATTTATTTTTTGCCCATTTAAAAATAAATTGCAATTGTTAGATACAGAAAATGTAACATAAAAAGAAATATTTCTCTTGGTAGATCACCCAATATATATATATACTATATTAAAATTCAAATTAATAGTGTTGATTGTATAGTATTCATGTAAATACTCTAAACACATTAAAAAAAAATTAATCATTAATTTATATTAGTATTAACAGTCAACACCGCTAACGAATATTAAGTTTTTCCCATCTCTAATATATAAGATTTCTGGAAAAATATATATGCAATTAAATAAAATAAATACAATTTATTTAACACACAAAAAAATTATATACAATTTATTATTATTTATTACAATTATACAAAAAAATACATACAATTTATTATTATTTATTGCAATTATGCAAAAAAATGTTTACAATTTATTATTATTTATTACAATTTCACAAAAAAATATATACAGTTTATTTAACAGACGAAAAAATATATACGATTTATTATTATTTATTACAATTATACAAAAACTATATACAATTTATCATTATTGATTACAATTATACAAAAAAATGTATATACAGTTTATTATTATTGATTACAATTATACAAAATGTATATACAGTTTATTTAACACAGAATTATGCTCCTTTTTACATGTTAAGAATTAAGAAAAGAAAATATATGCAGAAGACGTGTAAGGAAATGTTTTCTATTCCTTTATGTTTTTCATTTATTGTCTATCTAATGTAGTTTTAAAGAATAATTCATCATAAAATTAAATTATTTTGCAATAAATATATAATTATTCTAGAATCAGTAATCATTACTTTCAACAATATAAATTATTTATTATTCTAAGAATAGTAACAAATAGCAAATGAAGCACATTAAAATTAAATTATTTTATAATAAATATATAATTCTTCTAGAATCAGTAATCATTATTTTCAATGATATGAATTATTTATTAGTCTAACAATAGTAACAAATAGCGAATAAGGTACATTTTTGATATTTTCTTCCGCATTTATTGCATTATTTCCTTTTAGATTTGTGACTCGATTCAAGAGTATTTTAACGAATCATTTTAATTAAAAATAACTTGATAGCGAACACTCTCTAGTCATTAATGAAACGTTCAACTATTTTCATTCCAAAATTAGTCTCTCATACTATGACACTTAAAATTACATTCTACATAACTTCCTGAAAAAGGTTACTGTTCTTTGAAATGCACATTTGTTTTCAAAGGTGCTTTAAACAAAAGAACACTATTCATCATTTTAATTGCCGTTTCTTAAATCGTCTGCTGCGAAAGAAAGAATTCTGAAGTGAAGTGACTTAAAACGTTCGTGTGACATTCTTATTCTTTTTCTTTTAATTCTAAATGTTGCTTTTACTGTTTGTTCAATGGAACGTGGAACTGGATTGCTTCTGTACTCTAAGAATAGTATCAGATTTCACTCATTTTTAGAGATCATACGGTTACAACTGTTACAAATTGTATCAACACAACTGAATTCTGTTAAAGAATTATGTTGGAGTATAATGGCAGTTATCGTGTTCGCGTGTGCTTTCTCTGTAACAATTTTTTTTTTTTTTTTTTTTTTCTTTTCGTTTCACTGACCAAAGTGAAAGTATATATATATAAAAATAATAATAATTAAATTGTTCTTCATCAGTAGTTCATGAAATTGCTTCAGTTTTTGTGATGAATAGCTGCTGAGGAATTGTTCTTTTTAACCTTGTTCAAAGAATCGTTCAAATGCTCAGAGATAAACAAGACGGTTTGAAGGTTTATTCGAGTTTATAACAATTTGTCACAAGGCAATTTATTTTCGTCGTTCTTTGTTGTTCCTTTATATATCATTTTCAAACTATTTCTATATCAATGTAATGAAGTTTATAGAAACTGTTTTCCAATTTTTTTTGCTCCCATCTTTTGATGGAATAAAAAAAAAAAAAAATTTAATGAAAAAAGCTATTTGATGCTGAAATAAATTTCAACAACAAAAAAAATTTCTGAAATCATTGAACTCTTCATCAAACATGCTCACAGATGATAAATTTGTTCACTAATTTATAGATAATACATAATAGTTATATATAATTTATAGATAATAAATATATATAATTTATAGATAATAGATAACATAATAATTTATAGATAATAGATAATATATTTATTCAGTAATTTATTTTAACATAATATTTCACATTCAGTTTCGCAGGCTAAGATTTATTTAGCATAATTCATATGTCATATACACAGTACAGCAATTTTCTCAGGTTGCACACTAGCTAACGCTGAATCTGATGCAGGTCTAGATTCTAGAAGAAAATGGCCTCAGGTCAAAGTCCCGACATCCATATAGAATAAAATCAAATATCAATTTAATTTTCTTACACTTTTGAACATATTCGGATGAATCTGATCTGTTTTAAGGTAGATTTCAAAAGATTCTAAAATCTCATTTTGTTGTATGCCAGCCAATTGGAAGCCTAATCTACCCATTCAGACCGATTGGCTAGTATATTATGTCATGAGATTTTAGTATGTAATGGGAATCCACCTTTATATACTTTCGTAAAAAGATCTTGCAGACTCTGCTGCTTCACTGTGTTTCCCAGACCATCTTAATGCTGAAAGATCTAAAATATATAATGCTCTCAAATAGTGATATATTGTAATGCCTCGGTCTATATTAGATCTATAACGGCTTTGAGAAGCGGGCCACTTTCAGGTTCATGGGAACACTTTATATTATATATATATAAGTGAGGAGTTTTGAAGTTTCTAATACAGATCCAGATATTAACAGAATCTTAATCCACACATATATATGACCTTCTGTGAACATAATTTTGTTCTAGCATGATATGTATAGATATATCGTGTCTAATGGCCGAAGGACTAGCCCACTGCAGGTGCCATGGATGTTTGTAGTAGTTCGGAATCCACTTTAAACCGTTAAGTCCCAGTCTAATATGACTGCAGAGAATAGGGCTGACAGTCCTAACCCATAAAAAGAAGGGAAAAACATCTCATGTTTCGGAATCTACCAGTAGTCAGAAGGCCTTGGCCCACCATGTGGCTGTAGCGCCAATGAAGAAGAAGATAAATATGTATATATATATATAAATATAATATTTTTTGTTCTGATGCAGGATAACAATGCCCCGCAACGCTCTACTGTCCTATTAGGACCGGGACCTACGGTTTAAAGTGTATTCCGAACCACTACAAACATCCATGGCCCCGCCGGGACTCGAACCCGAAACCTGTGGTACCGAGAGCGCTAGCTACTCGACAATTCAGGCCCTATAATTATAATATATATATACAGATATATACAGGAGATTCAATGATTCAACGATTATGGGACAAACTTTGAGAGCGGTACAGCTTACTAAAACATACATCCTTTGTGTAGGGATGTAGAAATGGATGTAATGCATGGAGGAATGAACGCAAAAAAAAAAAAAACATTGTTTATTTTCAACATCATTGCGAAGTTCTTCTTTGATTCAATGTTTACAATAAATCTTGGAAATGCAACAACCATCAATAGTAGATAGGTGATAGAGGGGATTGGAGAACAGTTCCAAAGATGCCAGGTATTTCTCGCACGCTGGCAGCCGCAACGGATAGTCGAGCAACGGAGATTGAGTCAGCTGGAATCTCGTAAAGTTCCTCAATTGAGTCAGTTGGAGTCTCGTAAATGATGGATTTGAGATGGCTCCATAAAAGTAATCGATGCTCGAAAGATCTCGCGATCGAAGAGTGGCTATCGAACTGGCCCACCACGCCCAATCCATCGACCCGAAAACTAGCATCCACGTTATTGTAAACAATCACTTTCAAGTGGGTAAGAATTAAGAAGAAGAATAAAAATTTAGGTAAGAATTTCAGATATGAATTTAGTTTATAGAAAACTGACTACATTAAAATTTTTCTTAGTCTTGTTGCAATTAATTTTGATTTATGATACCGTAATATGATAAAAAAACTTTTAGTTCATGTCTTGGCTATGGATTGGTTAATAAGCATTTATATATCGTGATCAACTTCTACTTCATGGATTGGCTATGAGGCTCCATGGATTAGTTAAATAAGCATTTGCATATGAACCAATTTATGATTATTGATTGGTTCATTAGCTTTTGCATATCATGGCCAACTTCGGATTCATGGTTTGGCTATGATACGCCATTCATTGGTTATTGAACATTTTCAAATTGTTATAGCTATTAAATATGGTAGATGTTCTTGTAGTATAGCAACAAATATTCGCTTCACACTTTAAGAAGCAATGTTGACTATTATGCAATAAAAACCCAACCCAATTTTTACATTTTAAATCAATATTATGGACTTGATCTAGCTCAGCTGGAACTTTGAGATTTGCATCCACAACAACACATTTTAAATAGATTTTAGCCTTATGAAAGCTTATTGAACTACGGATTTTCATTATTAACTTCATTTCAGTTTTTAAATGATAAATTGGTAGACAGCCTTGGCCCACCCTGGGCTGTTGCGCCAATGATGATGATGATAAATAATAAATAAAAATTTTCTCTTATTATACTTTTGGTAAAAAAAAAATTTTAGAACGAAATAATAAATTCAGAGGGGAAAAAAATTTCGAAGTATTATAATTTTTAAGTTATGCAGGAACATGCTCATACATGCCTAAATTTATATAAATTATTATATACATTTTTGTTTCGCTTTATATTCCGAAATCATTATAAAAAAAGACTACATTAATCTAATCATTAATTTTCTAGTATGATAATACTATCTTCTAAGAAGTAATCTTAAAGAGTAGTTCAAAACATAAGTTGAATTAACCTGCATGATAAGATTCTATTTTGTCTACATTTAGTATGAATAGTTGTACGCGACAGTCAACTATGGTTAATTGTTAAACTGGCCTTGTAGCAGAAACTAAAAAAAAATATTTTGTTTTTAAACTGAAAGCTTTAAATATAGTTTTGAAAGAAAACTAAAAATTACATCATGTTTTTTTAGGAAATTCAGTGATTAAAATGTATTTAGAAAGTGAAGTAAAAGAAGCAATTGTTTAAACGTTTTCTCTTTGTTCAAGCAGTTTCAGGTCATGGGCAGACCTTCAGAGCTTACTAACCAAATGGCCTGCTTTGATTTTTATTTTTATGGGCATAAACTACTTTTCAATCACTTATCGAACTGTCAATTAAATTTACAAACAATTTAGAAGCAGTTTTGTATTTTTGATTCCATTCAAGAACTCATTTCATGGTTGTACTTTATTGTATTCTGTTAACTTTTCAATGGACAATGGTTTAAAAATCATGACGCCATTTGATTTTAAGGAAATTTGAACTCTTTTAAGCGATGAGAAAATATTTTAATGGATTGGGAAGGTCATAAGAAGTTATTAGAAATTATGAAAATTCAAATATTTTCTCAGGTGATTTTTTTTTCCCCCTCACTTGGTAGACAGCAACATCTAGACCAAGTCCAAGAACCCACGTGGTCTCATGGAAGGAGGGAAAGGGGAGCCGCTTCTGTTTTGATGGATCACCAGCAGGTAGAAGTGGGCCTAATGGCGCTCTGGTACGACAGGTTTCGTGTTCGAGTCCCGGTGGTGTCATGGATGTTTGTAGTGGTTCAGAATATGCTCTTAGACAGTTCGGTCAAATACGCTCTTAGAGCGTTGCGGGAATAGTGTTACTCGCGTCCGTTACTTGTCCCCGGTTTTCTAAATGAGTAACGTCAGTGCAGCCCTTGCTTATGGCATAAAGATCTGTCTTATTTGCCAGCTGCATTAGAAAAAAATGTAGATAGAAGTCTGACTTGGCTTCGTGACTCTGAAAGACAGCAGTGCCTTCTGGGAGAATTTATATTGGGAACTACCCAGCGTTTGCTTATCGTATGGGAAAAACCCCAGAAAACACCCACCAGATAGTTAGACTCACTAGGCAAAATGCTGAACATCCCAAACGTCATCGAGTTTCTTCGTGTTTTTTTTTTTTTTTTTTTTTTTTTTTTTTTTTTTTTTTTTTTTTTGACGCCAGCTGATTGAACCTTCGCTCTAATGCTCACCAGCTGTGCGTGTTGCCACCGAGCCGCGAATTGGGTATATTTCTTTCTTAATATTATAAATTTTATCACATTGAGCAAATCCTACTACAAGGAATGATTTATTTTAATTTTTATGATTTATGATTTTTTTTTTAAGATTTATTCTTGTTTAAAACAGGGACTTTTCACGTGAATGCTTCGCTTACCAACTAATGTGGTTTGATCAAGTGTTTGAAGGAATTATGCTAATACTATAACTCTTATGAATGGATATTGTTGGATAGTGGATTATTAATGGTATATGCTGATGGATAATGTACTATTTCAGAAATTCATCAATGGTTTTCGCATAGGACATTATATGATTGGAGATATTTCAATTTTAATGTAAAATAGCCAATAAGAAAAAAAAAAATCTTAATTTTCACAACGAAATATTTCTCATTTTGAAAATAATGTTTTATAAACCTTAAAAAAAATGTCTATTTTAAAGTAACAAAATTTACTTACTTATTACTGCAAACGGAAATCATTTAATAAGCAGAATATTAGATGAAATCTCTCTATATATATATAAAGCAAGAATTTTGTCTGTCTGTATCTGTATTTCTTATTAAAAACTATAATTATTGGTGTCCTAATCTTTTCAAAGATTTCATTGTTTTTTATATTGAGCAAAAGTAAAGCAATTACAAAAAAAATTATCGTTAGCTATCTTTAATTAAGTAAAATCTTATTTATTTATTTTTTTTTTTTAATGTTTAAATTGAGATTTCATCCAGACTAAAATATCGCTCTATCTGGTGGTGTGATGATACTAAGCAATCATGTGATATGACATAATAGCTTGCTTCTATTTCCTTGAAATTAAAATAGTTAATCATTAAATTATTCATTATTATTCAATGGTTTGTATAATTATAAGTATATACTTATATTATTACATGTATATACTTATATAATTATGTTTGTATAATACTTACATGATTATAAGTAAATACTTATATTATTACATGTATATACTTATATAATTATTTTTGTATAATGCTTATATGACTATCAAATAATCATTCATAATTTCTTTTTATCTCACTCACTCTTTTTTTTTTTTTATCTCACTTTATTTTTAGCTCACTTTTAATTAAAAATTTCAATTCAATGCTGTTGAAATATTTCAAGGAATTCATTAAATTATGTTAAACACATTTCATTCATAAAATATAGAAATCAGAATTTAAATTTATCGTTTCCCCCTATAGAATAAAATATAACTGCATATAGTACGTTAACTTATGTAAAGTTTATTACGCCAATATTAAAGGATTTTTTTGCCATAGAACAAAATAACCTTGATATTGGCTTAATAAACTTAATTAATATCGGCGTAATAAACTTCATATTGGCGGCTAACTTATGTAAAGGTTTTTATTTATTTTTTAAGTCAATTTTAAAGGTTTTTTATTTTTTTTTTTTTATATAGGCTGGTCTCGTGTGTGCAACGTACGGACTACAAAACAAATGATAAAGGAAAGGCACTAGCATTGGGGGGGGCTTTTAAAGTAACGATCCTGCACGCGTCATATGAGAGAAAATCTGGAATAGTGGCACCAGACAATCTGACAGTCGATGCGAAACATTTATACACATTGTCACAACTGCCAACGAATCTCCTTGAAAACAATAAAATGCAATGAGAGAGCTTCTAGTGGATACGAATCTAAATTCTCCTGCGCGCTAACTATGTACATTACTATTTACAGTCATAAACATCGCGTCGTTAAATATTTTATTTTATTAATCCTCCCGTTGAGAAAGTACTCAAAAATTAGTTGAGAACTTCCATAAATTATTTAAAAAATCCTTATCAAAATTGTTATTTTTGAGATAGACGATAAATGATAACCCTATTTTACTTATTTATTAGTAAAAATCGAAATAATTACTACAAAAATATAAATCTAACTTAATTTTTAAATTCATTTGATAAAAAAAATAATTGCATAAAGTAATTCAAAAACGAGGGAGACTCGATAGTTATTGCGACAATGTGTGTAAAGTGCTTTGCTTCAATTATCACACTGCCTGATGGGAGATCTTTACATTTTTCTCCCACACTACATGCAAATGCAGAGCAGTACCTCTACAAGTCCTCTAGGAAAAAAATATCCTCTCCTCATTACTCTTCGATGGGATGTTCGTGGTATCAGTAGAATATGAGGTTCACCAATAGATGTTATAGTTTTATATCATTTTGGGAAAAAAAGCATTAATACCTTGTTTGTCCAACCTACATATGAAAAATAACAGTTGAAAAATTCATGAAATGGAAAAATGTTATACACAATAAAAATACCCACTGTAAAAATTATCATTTTTTTTTCTAAAAAGTAACACACTCCAAAATTACTTATATTTTGAAAATAATTTTGGTGTTACCATATCGCCATCTAATAGCAAAGAATTATATATTTTGCCCATATTTTTTCTAGTAGATTTCATATATAAAAAAAAAAAATAGCTGTTTTATCTTCTTTTGATTTATCCTTTCTGTATTTACTACTGTTCATATGTTGGCTCTTTATTTTAGCTTCATGGTCATAATTTACTTGTACTAAAATTCTTATATTTTTGATATTGAAAAAAATTTAATTTGAAAATAAACTTTAACTTGACAATCTGAGGGCATTTAAAAAAAAAAAGTAATATAAAAAAAATTTCAATTCCTACTTTTTTTCTCTGTATTGCAGAAAGTCCTTTATAAATAATTTTCAATTTTCATTCATTTTTTTAAGTTTATCTGGCGGCATCTATTGGTAGATACATGCAACTTAAATCTAAACAAAAACTAAAATTAATGAATTAAACTTAATTACTAAATTAAAATTTGAAAAAAAACTGTATTAACATCAAGTGTCATTCACTACAAGTTCAAAAAAAATGTATTTGAACTTGAGTGGATGAACAAAAAGTATTTTATGAAAGATTGAAAATTTGAACAAGATTTATATAGGAGAGTGGGAGCTAATAGAAGGAATTGAAATAACTTAGGAATGGAAGCCGAATCCAAATTTTCATTGTTCAGCAAACCAAAATTAGTAGATATATGCAACTTAAATCTAAAAAAAAAAAAATAAAATTAATTAAATAAACTTAATTACTGAATTAATATTTGAAAAAACTGTATTAACATCAAGTGTCATCCACTACAAGTTCAAAAAAATGTATTTGAACTTGAGTGGATGAATAAAAAGTATTTTATTATCGATTGAAAATTTGAACAAGATATATATAGGGAGAGTGTGAACTAATAGAAGGAATTGAATAAGCATTCATATCAGATTTTTTTATTATAAATTTGAAAAAGATAATAATCTATAATATAAAATATAGGTGAATAAAGATGGAAAATATAATAATGATTTTTCAGAGAAAATTTATATAAGCATTGTGGAATAAATATTAAATTAATAATATATATATATAATAAAATTGAAATATTATTTTTATCCTATTTTTAAATTTCTAAACCAAAATTGTTTGTATCTGGATTATCATTAAATTTCTATGAATCTGTTTATTTCAAACACTTTGAATCTCTCCTTTATTTTCAAATATAATAATTTTGTAATATTATTTTCTACATTTTTCTTATTACATCATATATAAATTCTTTTTATAATAGATTAATTTTCATGTAGTTACTAAATTTCGTTCATTTGTTTACATTTGGGAAATCCTTTAAGATTTTGCAATTTTTTTTTTATATAATTTCCCATAGTTTTTCAAAAGATAATAAATTTTTGTAAAAACATGCCCTTATCCATTTCATTCGTTTTAAAAGCTTTACTACTAGATTGCAGCATTATGTTTGTGAATTTAATTTTCTTAATAAAAGGCCAATACAAATTTATTTAGATATTGAATTCAGAAATTTCAGTATCAAAACAACTCAATCATTCGTATGAAACTAAAAGGTAAACAAACAATATGGCTGCGCCCATGCGAAATGCTATAAATAATACCGGTTCTTATGTTAAAGAGCTTATAAAGTTTAATGTTAGAAAATTTGCTCCAACTCATGTTACAGTACCTTCAACTGCAACATACAGTGAACGCAAAATTTCTACCAAGAAATTCTAATTCTTATCAATATTGTCAATCAGCAGTTCGGTAAGTAGAGATATTAAGCTAAGAAGAAGTATTTACATCACTTTCACATTTTTTTTTATGAAGATGTAAAAAATTAATCTCTTAAACAAATTATATGTATGCAAAAGTAATGAAATAAAATTTTTGGCATTTTTTTTTTAGAAAAAGTATAATTTAATACATACAATGTAGTTTTCTATAATCATTTCTTCCTTGTCATTTTTATTGCATATAAAACATTATGAAAAATCTATTTTATATAACACCTTTATTTAATAAAAATGTTGTTTATTTTTATGTATTTGTTAAAATAAGCTGTTTTAAAATCATTTTAGGTGTACTTGTAGTAATATATTTACTTTTTGTTGATAGTAAATAATTTTCTCTAAATGTTTAAGTATTTGTTTTTTAATAACTTAGAAATTAATAAATTATTTCAAAGATTGATTGATGAATTGTTTCAAGGTATTTTTTATTTTGTAGGAAGTATGATTATGAAAATTATCTATGTACATTACTTTTGCAAGAACCAGTTAAGTCAGCTGCATTTGTTATTAGAGCTTTTAATGTTGAAATTGCACAAGTAAGAAATAAACAGCATTTTGATTATTTCAATATATACTAAATTAATGGTAAAAGCTTCTTAATTGCAAATTATTGTTTTTTAAGGTTCGAGATTCAGTGTCTACATCAAGTATTGGTGAGATGAGAATGAAATTTTGGAAAGATGCATTGGAAAGAACATTTGCTGTAAATATCTAATATTTAATGCACTTTTTTTTTTTTTTTTTTTTGTTAATTTTGTAAAATTTGTGTAATGTATTTTTACTGATAATAAAATACTTTTATTGTAGGGTAATCCACCTGAGCAGCCAGTAACTCAAGAATTAGCTAAAGTTTGTATTCCTTCTATCTTTGAATTTTTCATTGTTAAGTTAGTAACAGTTTTTCATTATGAATGGCTTCCTATAATGTTATTTTTCTAATTTAAATCCTTATTTTTTTCTGTACTCTCTTAATTTTTTTTTTTTTTTTTAGATTAGCTATTTTTGTTTATTAAATCTGAGTATTATTTTATTATATTTGGAACATTCATTAGATCTGCTTAAAAATTTTTGAGTAAAATCCCAGTTATTAAAGGATGAGATTTGTAAAACAATTGCAATATTTATTTATTTATAATGGTCTGCTTTTGATCTTTAATTTAGTTTGTCATTAATTTGATGAGTTTTTCAATTTAAATATAAAAAATGTCTCACTGATTTACTTTATAATTTATTTCTCAGATTAAAAAATAAATGTTAACAATATAAAAGATGTGTTTATAAATGATTGTACCTAACCAACTCTTAAAATTTATTAGTAGGTCTTAAATTAATTAGTTTTAAACAAATACTGTTTTTTAATACACCAATTTGTTTAGAAATAAACTAAGTAATAACTTGTAAATAAATATTAAGTAATATACATATTAAATTTTTCCACATTTTTAGTAATAAATTTTAAATCTTGCAGCATTTATGTTTTATAACAATTCTGATAAATTTTTAATACAAGTAGCCAGAAGTAGGCTTTCTGCTTACCCCCCCCCCTCCTTAATATGGTTTTACATGGCTTCTGGGATGCAGTTATAAAATTAAATGTTGGAGATAGTTTTGTAGCTATTAGTATAACTATAAAACTATACTAGATATAGCTATTTTATAGTTTATTAGCATGTATAAAAATATCATACATTGAATGATTTCAGCTTGAGAATTTCATCCAGGTTTAGGTTCATGTATATATGAGAATGCATTTTTACAACTATGAAGGCAGTTGTGTCATCTCATAGAAGCAGATTATTTAATGGCTACTTTTAGGATTTGTTATTAGAATTATTAGGAGTATTAGAATTATCAATGAAAGATGTATGTGATCTTGTAGCAACCAATGAAAACTATGGACTGAAACAAATTAAATGGTTTGCAGGTTATTTTACTCACATTACATGTAAGAAAAATTGAAATCTGCAAACTAATTTTAATTTAACAAATATTTAAATTAATCAGTTATTTTATATTCTTTCAGCATTAAATAATTTAGCATTATAGTAATTATTTTGAAAAAATGGCAATTTTATTTTTAATGTAAATTTAGTCATTATCATTCATTATATATTAGCTCTTTAAAAAAGAAATTACATTTAATTTATAACAAGGAAAAAGACACAGAAACAAATATAATTTACTACTTAATAAATATTATCAATATTGTATTTTATAGTAGTCTGTATAATAACACATTTCTTAGTTATAATTAAATATATAGTGACTGTAATTACATAATTATTTTCTTACTAGCTTTTAACAGAAAAAGTGTTCATACACAATTAATTAAAATCTGACATTTGAAAAATGTAATTATTCATTTTAAATGAAACAATTAAAATTCGATTATTTGGTTTTTAATATCATTGCATTTTTGTTTGCAGATTATTAGAAATAATGAATTGTCCAAATCCTGGTTTCTTCGGCTGATAACTAGTAGGGTAAGTAATGGTTATTTTTTTAATTATCTGTTAAATTTATTTGTTAAAAAATAACAAGTTATTCTTAAGATAAATAAGGTATTATTAAAATTGTACTAAGTAGAGAAAATAGATAAATAAATTTTGGTAGTTTTTTTATTTTTTTATTTTTTTTTAATTTTTTTTTTTATTATCTTAGAGTATATTTAATTTAGAAGTTTTAGAGCATTCTTCTGTGATAATCAACAGATTTAGTTATTGCTTGTATTTGATTGAATTTATTTAGATACGTACATTTTGAGGTGTTAGCTGATTTATGGGGAGCGCCTCACCATGTTATTTTTAACAATCATATTATCAAAAGTTTATTTCAAATCCATTTAAAATCAAGAAGTTTTCAAATTTGTTTTGGAACAACTCAATATTAACTTTGTTACTAAAAAGTTTCTAAATTTTATTTCATCTTTAAAAATCTTTTATTATTATTATTATTTTCAAGCACCATTGTTAGATTTTTTTTTTTTAATAATATTTTTTCTCCAAAATGTTTACAGATTGTTACAGACAAAATGAACCTGAAAAAATACTAAATATTAAAATCAAATCATACAGCTTACATTTTTTTTCTTGTTTATTAATTAAGTAAAATTTTGCTTAAATTGAATAATAACTGTAATTATTTTTTGTTTTGTATTTATATATTTTTTTTAATTATCTAAAAACTATTTCAAATATTAATTATTTTTAGGAATTACTTTTACATGATAAACCATTTGTTACTGTTAAAGAACTAGAAAATTATTGTGATCAGGCAGTTGTGTCTGTATATTATTTAATATTACAAGCTTCAGGTAAGTTATGATTTTATTGATAATTCATTTGAAAATTATTTATACTAAAGGGTATAATGATTACATTTTGAAAATATTTGTCACTATTATACTGTTTATGCTAAGAAATAAAATATTTTTCATTCAAAATTATTATTGCAGAAAGTGTAGCTTTTAGTGATTAATTATATAATTCCATTAATTTATTATTAATTTTATTACAGAAACTACATTCTTTATTATTTACACTTAAGCTAGATTTTTAACACTTATTAATATATTATCTATTTAATGGAATATTTTTTAACAAATGTTTTTTTTCAAATTTCTACTAATTCTATAACAATAATAACGTTTTATATGTTTAATCACTTAATATTTATGATCTTACTTTTTATACAACTGATATTTTTATAGAAATAAGCTATAGGCATTGTATTATTCGTCATATTATTATAATTCTTATGTAACAAAAATATCTCGCATGCTATTTTTAGCATATTTAGCATCTTCAATATATGCTGTTAATGTGAAAGGGACTTAATATAAATAGTTAATTTTTATATAAAGCAGTATTAGCATTTTCGAAAAAGTATTTAAAAACCAGTACATTTTGAAAAAGTTTTTTATGACTAATTAATAAGTTGTATTTATATATCAATTAAAATTTATATAATATATTTGTATTGTTATTTATATTTACATGCATATCAATTTAAATCAAAATATTCATAAAAATTGTATTTTATTGTTATAGCACTTATTACATGGTTAATATTTTTTGTAATCATTGTAAATTCTTGATGTAGGAATTGAGAAATATTTTGTTTCTATTTTAACTGCAATGTTCTATTTTTCTAAAAATGATATTGAACATATTTTATAAATAAAAATGTGTTTCAAATTTCTCTGCTTGATGATATTTTCTCCATTCCAGGCACATCTGATGTACATTGTGATCATGCAGCAAATCATATTGGTAAATCTCAAGGAATTTGCAATTTTTTAAGAGGAATACCATTTAATGCATCCAAAGGTCGATTTCTTCTACCATTAGAAATTATGAGCAAGGTAACATAGAATCATCACTGACTGATTGTAAAAAAATATTTTTTGATACATCTATGCATTTAAATTTTGAGGCTTTGCAAATAATTTGAGAAATATTATCTAGATATGTTGTTTATTAATATGTCATTAATGCAATTAGTTTAGATGATCAGAAAACAAAATTATGTATTTATTTATTTATTATTATTTTTTTATTCAGTACAAAATATCTCAAGAAATGCTGTTTCGCGAAGAACAAAAAAAGTCTTTACAAGATGCTGTTTATGAACTCTCCTCACTTGCACATCAACATTTGGAATTGGTAAGAAAAATTTTTATTCTGTTTTTAAATTTAGCATTTTATAAATTTTGTAAGAGATTCTGAAGACTATTTTAATAGATACATTATTATAATGTGTGACAAAATGGTTATTTAGTAGAATTTATTGTTAGTTTGATTAAGAATTTTTTTTAATTGCTATAGGGAAGAAAACTAAGTACAGATTTACCAAAGCATGTGAAAAGGATATTCCTACCTGCAGTATGTATTAGAATTTTTTAATAGCTTTTATTATTTTCTTGCATAATTTATTTATATTCTTCTCTATATATTCAAACCTTTTCTTTTAATAGCTTTTTTAATATTTTATCCCTCTTGAATTTGTTTCATATTTTATTATGTTAATAATTTCTGTACCCATCATATAAATTTGTAAAAAAAAAAAAAAAAAAAGGGAACAATATAGGGTATAAGCATTTATTATAAGTTAATAATTGTTTTTTTTATATATATATTTCTTGTTTAATTTGTTTTATTTACTATGTGCTTTTTTCTATAAAATATATTAAATATATACTGCACAAAGCAAAATATTACCAAGATATCAATGTTGAAGTCTTAATTTATTAAAGTATTTGGTGATGCTGTAGATCAATCATTTGAAGCTACTAGAAATGACAAAAGAAATCACTAGCAAATAAGAAAATGATCTTAATGGCTTTATATCATTCAGTAAACTCTATAAAGAGCTTTCATAGCTGTATTAGTAATGGGACTTGGCATTTTGAATTGATTTATGCATCTTTCAATGTCTACTTCGATTGCATTTGTTTTTACAATTTAGCTTTTTAATAAAGCTCTGTTTTTGAAAATAAGTTCTATTTTAATTTACTAAAAATAGCATATACAAAAAACAAGTTAACTTAAGTTCTACTATAATTTATGTATATTTTTCGTTCGTTTTTGTATAATTTTTGATCTGAGTATTTTCATTAATGTAATATAATATATTTATTTATTGTATCAGATAAAATAATGTTGTTGTATACTTTTTATAGATACTACCAAATGCATATGATAATAAGGTTGCAAACAAACAGTTTAAAAATAATAATAATAATATTAATATATCTGTTATTTAAATAAAATATATAATCTTTTTTAACATTATCAGAACAACTTTAGTAGTCTTGCAGTATTTTATTTATTTGTTTATTTTAATCAAATATATTACAATAACTATTGTATATCTTTCAATTATTACTTATTCATTATATATTCTGTATAATTCATCTATTTCTTTCTTCTTTTGTGCATTTAATGTAAATTATGAAATGGAATGGTCTGATAGACAATGCAGTAGATTACATATTTGTGCTATAAAAAAAAAAAAATACTAAGTACCAAAATATAATAGTATTTATGTTTCTTTTCCCTTTAGGTTGCTACAGAAGCATATTTAAAAACATTACAGGAAACAGACTTTGATGTGTTTCATCCTAAAAATCTAAAGAGGAATAATTTACTTCCATTTTATCTGTGGATTAACAAACTTAGAAATATTTACTAGCAGGAAATTAGATCATTAGTTTAATACAAAATACATTGATTTTACTTATCTTATTTGTATATATGAGAGATGAATCTTCTTTTCTTTCTAAAAAGGAAATAAAATACTTTTTTTATTTATTAGAATATTATTGTCTTTTTTTTCACTTTATTTATACTTTGTCTTCAAAATAAGAACGCATTGTAATTTTGTATTCTAAATCACACTTATAAAATAATAATAAAAGTAACATTGAGGCTAGTTAATATTGTTAAATCATTAGCTAATAAATTGTTATTATTAACATCAACTTTTATCTGAAATCTGGAAGGCTAAGTATTCTCTAGTCTTTACTCACCCAAATTTTAGCAATAAATGAACTGTAAACTTATAAAGAATGATTTAAATTTATATTTGTCGGGATATTGTTATGGTAATGCATTAAAAAAAATGCACTAACTTTTCTCTTCCTACAACTACCAAAACTGCATTTTTAGAACTGATACTGAGCATTAATAATTGGAAAAAATTTGGTTTTCTGTGTATGCCAAAACCCCGCCAGAAAGCAAATTTTCCCCTCTCTTAAATTCGTAAAATGTAGTTCCTCAAACTGAAATCTTTCTTGTTCTTTACTGAACTGCAAGTACCTTATATCCATTTAAACTTAAGTGAGCATTTCATATGCTTGCTTTTTTAAATAATTACCAGCATTTTAGTTGAATATATAAAATTAATATAAATTTATCCATGGTTAAGATATTTTGATATAGCTGTCATGTTACAGCTTAATAATATTTTGAGTGATAGAAGTTTTTTAACTATTAATTTACTTAATATGTAGTTCTGATTTTTCTTTCTAGAAATTATTTTCTATGAGCTCTTATAGAAAAGTTTTTATAGTTTCAGATGCACATTAAACAATACTACATTTATTATTTTAATTTAATTTATTTATATAATACTAAAACTATTTGAAAGATATCAATATACATTCTTTAAAGAAAAAAGGAAATTCATAAAAAAAGGTATCTCTTTCTATTGAAATTAGATATGCTTAAAGCCCATATACAGATAATGTTGTTAATAAATATTGAAGGCCGCAGGGTCGATTACTTGCTAATAATTACACATTGAATATTCAAATCAATAATTGCCGAAATTTTCACTGACAGTGATGCATTCTTGTATATGTTTATGTAAGTAGTGATAAAAATTCATAATCTCATCCTGTGATACATTCTTCCAGGCATTTGCCAATTGTTACTCTAGATCTGTAACATTTCCAATCAAATAAATCTGCTACCGATGTCCCATACATGTTCAATTTGGTTAAAATGTCTGGAAGAAACTCTTTTGAAAGTCTTATAGTGCAATTTTTGATTTAATCAACCTGAGGTTCATGTGAATTATCATATTTGATACTTTGTAGGATCCCCTTTCATTTTTGATGCCATTCTACAAATGGTATAAGTATATAGTAGAATAGGTGAGATTATATATAACAGGACTTCATTTGCAAAAAAAAAAAAGAGCTGCTGCTTTTCTACCAGTTGAATGTTTAAATAAATAATTTCCTAGAACTTTTAATTTTACATATAAAATTTGATTTTTAAAAGTAAATTACCTAGGTACCGATATTTTACCTAGGTACCTGATTTCAATTCAATGAGTATTCAAAAATTTTAAATTGATGCCTTTGTAAAATAAGTTGGTAAATTGTTTTGTTGGTATTTACCTTGATTTGCAAAAATGTGGGAGAGGCATTCTTCCTAATATCATTGATACATTTGAGTTTATTAAAAACAACATATGGTGAGTCTGTGTCAAAATTGCTGCGTTTGCATTAAATGAATTTTCAAGTTTCTTATGTTACAATTATTATGCCATTTATAAAATATGTTTATCTATTTCAGAATCTTATTGTTTTTTTAATTGGAAAAAAAAAAATGATTATAGGGTAATTTAAATATGAAGAAAAAGAAAATAAGCAAAAAAATGTTTTAAATACATAATAAATCTTTTGGATTTTTTGTTCATTATTTGCTACTTTTACAGTTGCCCTGCAATGTGATACATCGCAGGATAACTGTGAAAAATTATAATACAGGTCATTATAATACATTTCAGTTATTTCTCACTTATTTTATAAAGAAAAAAAAAGTTACATAATTTTTAGTAAGTTGCTCTTTTATATTGCACTTTTATTTTAGTAATAAAATAGAGTGCACATTGAAATTTCCAGTTTGAAGACCACATGTTACTATGTTAGTGGAGAACAATTCTTCCACTGGTTCATATGGGACTTATCGTTTACTGATTTGTTGGACTTATGTTTGTGTTCCATAGAAAAAGGGATTAAATATTGTTCTGAATGGCTGTGTTAAGAAATTTTTGAAAGGTACCTTGTAATTTTCACAGGTAACTACGAATTTATTTATTTATTATAATGAATGCACATGTAATTTATGTAAAGCAATTTTGTTGAGTATATATGCAATTCATACTGGATTTATATTTTAGCTTGTATTGTAATATATCCGATAGACGATTTTTATTTTCATGAATAGCTATGTTATTTGCATATTTATCAGAAATAATTTCAATCACTTAGAATGAGTTGTATGCATACCCACCCATATGTTTTTGTAGGTTTACTTATTCACTGGGAGCTTGATATTTTTTTTTTCACTATTTACAGAAAAAGAATTTATTTCCTTTAAACTATAAATAAATATTATCGTATTAAAAAATTTTACCTTGATGTAAAATATAACATTAATAAAAGATTTTCATTGAAAAATTTTTTTCAGAAAATGTTGAAATATAATTATATTGCAAAGGCTTTTTTGTTATATGGATTTCTAAAAAAAAAAATTCCTGTATAAAATTAAAACAACATGTTTAAATTAATTTAAATCCGCATAAAATGCTTACAGAAATTTAAAAAGAAATAGATTGTTTAATAAATTCCTTCAACGGTCTGAAAAATAATATAAACTTGTATTTAAGCTTATTTTGTTTTATTTTATTGAAAAGTATAGTTTTACATTTTGTAATATTTGCAACTATTTGATGATGGTTTGCATACTGATTTGCTTACTGGTTCCAAATAATTTTTTTTTTTTTTTTTTTCAAATTGTCTCTGCCAATATATCTTTTCGGTATGGCCGATAGGGATTTTCACAAACTTCATTCTCATTCTGTGTAGCTTTTTTTTTTTTTCTGACTAGGTAATCAGTAATCGAACTTTGGGGTTATGGTTTTGCTACTACCACCTTTAATACATGGGGAAAGAAAAACAAGCGGCGATCCAATTTAGAGTAACTTGAATATTTTCGAGTTAACTGATGACTGAAATGAAATTTATTTAAATTCATAGTTTATTTCAATTGATTTTTTAATGATCAATTTCGTTTTAATTTTATGTTATAATCATTTTAATACTTTTAACACCAATATATATTTTCTTAAATTTAATATTCTTAATGTTTTTTTATTTGTTTATTGAAGATAGAAAATTATTATTCGTTTAGTAAAACTTGACAGATCTTATCGTAATTAATGTATTAACTTTACTGTAGACAATTTGCAAAAATTTTAAATTTCATAAATGATATTATTTTTAGGAAAGTTCCAACAGTATTAACTCATATTAAAAATGTTCATAATTAATAAATAGCTTTTAATTTTTGCTTGGTCACATTTTATTTTATTAGTTTATTTATTTTGATTAAAGTATCGAATGAATAAAAATTAATAAAGTTCTAGAATTTGACTTTTAATTCGTGTTTTATTATAGTTTTCTTTGGTGAATATTTCCATCATTGAGTTATAAGTTAGAAATAGAAATAATGTATTATTTATATTTTATTTTTATTTATTTATTTTTGCAACGTATTGTGCCACAAGGGTTTTTGAATAATCGTGCCATTTATACAAATTATTTATTAAATAAATAAGTTCTTAAACAAAATTTTGAAAATTTATTGCTTTAAAAAATTTACTAACTTAACTTTAACTTTAGCTAAACATTAACTTTTTTCTTTATTTACATTATGTTTTATTTTTTTAAATTAATTTATTTTGAATACTTTAATGTATGACAAAAGCATGAATGGCGTTTTACAAAAGTTTTTTAATAAGTTAAATAAAAAACTTTCAGCTGCTCCTTAAGCAATTTTCAGTTCATGATTGGATATCCACGAATTTAAAGAAAATTTTTTAATTGTTCGAACTAAATTTTAGTAAATTCCAGGCCTATTTTGTTTCACTTTTTCATGCATTACAAATTTTAGGTGAGGTTATGAAATAAATTTTATATTTCCGATTTTGGTTAAATATACGTCCTATAGCAGTGGTTCGTAAACTTTTTTTGTTTTTAGTTTAAGCGGCACTTTTAAATTTAAAACTTTTCAACAACCTCGTCATCGATGCACGAAAAATATAAATTGTAAATGTAAATTTTATTATATAAAGGTAATAAACCATCTTTGAAATAATCAAAGATGGCTACTTTGTAAATAATCACAAGAACTTAAAATTGAATAAAACTATAGTGCTAAAACATGACTATAGTGATTAAAAAACATTATAAAAGAAATTTTCTTTAAAGGAAAAAAATAAACTATATTGATAACAAAATGTTAAAAATGTTACTTTTTAACGTTAAATAAAAAAAAATTGAAAGGGACGATTTTCTAAATTTTTCGTTAATTATTTCATAATAAAACTTGGCTTCCGGACCCCCACTGTAAGAATTACTGTTTAATCTGCTCAAATATGATGGCAAAGAGAACATTTTTAATAACTTCTTTACAATCGTAAAAGCAATAACAAGGCATTATGCTTAAGATTGTTATTCGATCTGAACTTTAAATCGAAATTTTCAGCGGATTATTTTACATTTTGGTAAAGATGTCAATACATATATAAATAATCCACTGTGCTGTTAATAAATTCTATCTTAAACTACTCTAGGGATTTACTCCCCATACTCCCCATACCATAACTCCTTCATTGTCATTTTTAACGAATGAAAAGTTATTGTAAAAAAAAAATTCTTTCCATTATCTCCAAACCATTATGCAAACACTAGTTCCAAATTTATTGCATTTACTTTCATAAATTAATGAGTTGAACAATTTAAGAACATTTCTCATGTAAAATTCGAAGTTTTCCATTCTTTATACTAAGGAAGAATTTCTTCCTTGCCATGGGCCATGATACCTGACTTATAAAATTGTTATTATTTTAACTGTTTTTGAACTTACAACAGAGCTGCACGAACGATACGTATGGAATATGTGTAATTTTTGTAACCTATGATCTTGATTGTGCGTTTATGTTTTGAATGATGATTCTTTGCCTTCAGATCTTAATTTCCTGGTTATTCTACTATACTTGGACAGGAAGAATATTTCAATCACTTAAACTAACTGTTTGGTTATTTTTAAAAAAAACTGTATAGCAGTTTTCTAAGTACAAATTAATACTTAATTTACGAATTTCTAACGATGTATGCTTGCTCTGTTTATTTATAAAAGTTATTCTAATTATATAAATAAATACCAAGAAAAAAAGTTAATATACTAAACAGACAATTTATTTAATATGGCAAGATGCGTTTGGAAAAACATACATTTCTTAATTACGTTCTAAAATGTATTATGTAAAGCAGACAAACTTGATACGAATCTAAATCGAATGTGAGATTTATTTAGGCTTAAAATTTGTTTATTTTTACAAAATTTTAAAAAATATTATCTTTAATAAACCAAAATGTATGAATTGGAATAAAGTAAGGCTTTTTTTCATGTTGAAATCTTTTGAAATTTGTTATTATTTGTTTTCCCTTGGAATAATAAAGAGAATGTGAAGCAGTGATTTGAAGGTTCTTTTATTGTATTAAAATGCTATATTACTGAAAATTTATTTTATTTTTATCTTTCTTAATATTCTAACATTTGCAAAGTTTTATTTTTGATTGCCGCCAATTTATTAAAAAAATTATTATAGAATTTATTATAAATACGTATTTAATTATTTTGAGTTAAAAAGACAAACGATTTATTTCTTTGCGAATTAATCTTTTATATCGTTTTCGGTCATAAGTGCGTTTTCATTTCATTTTAAATTCTGAAATTGTGTTCTATTTCTTTTATTAACTTAAAACGTAAGTATATATTTTTAAATAAAACGTATTTTTCATGATAAGCATTTCCACATGATTTAGAAAGTTAAAATATTGTATTTTTCATAAATTTGTTGTTATTAATGTAAACTTTTACCTGTCGAACAATAATAATTTTGAAAACATTGTAATGCTCAAAAATGTATCAAATTTCTTTTTAACTTTTTCTAAAATTTTTTTTTTTAATGTTTTATAATTTTTAAGAAATTTAGTTCCTTATAAAAAATTTTAATTAGAATTTTTTTCTGTGTACAATTATGCATTGATAAATTTATTTGAAAAGAAAAATTCTCTTTAATATTATTTTGTTCGTTATAGAATTAATATCCAAAATGACTGCTGTAATGATGAAAACTCCAGAAACGACTATGCAAAAAAGTAAGTACATTTTGCCCTTCTTGTTTATGTTACGATTAATCTTCAGGTATTATTTTTTCATTAAAATTATCCTCAGAAAATCTA
Organism: Caerostris extrusa; assembly: GCA_021605095.1. Lineage (NCBI taxonomy): Eukaryota > Metazoa > Arthropoda > Arachnida > Araneae > Araneidae > Caerostris > Caerostris extrusa. Next base: position 185,617 of record BPLR01006333.1, read on the forward strand.
AAAAATGTATAATAAATTCCTAGTATAAAACTGCATTACGTTAATTCGGATTTTTATCTAAATATTTCTAAATGGTAAACATCGATTATTTTTTAAAATTATCTAATTCTCTTTCGCGACTGTGCGCTGGTTGCACGAACGTTTATTATTTGGTTTCATGTGCAACACAAATGTGGCACAATTTTAATGAAACTCTAGGACCGAAATTTTCATTTAAGGATACAATTTGACGATGTTCCATAATGCATTATGAGTAACGTTGAATCTACTTCAATTCTGATTGGTGTTATTTCAAATACCTAGCATTAAACAAAATAATGTTAACATTATTAGAACTGCACGATACCTAATTCCTGAAGTTGATCTTTTAATACTCGTTAAATAGGAACCATTTAAAAAATTTTAATTAATGTTAATTTTGAAGAGATACATTTTAATTTTATTTTTTAATTAAATTTAAAACTTTTAAAAAATATTTAATTTTTAATTGGTTTATTTATGTTCTCCACTTAAGCAAAACGGGGCGGATGGCCGAGTGACTAGCGCTCTGGCGCTCGGTGCCACAGGTTTCGGGTTCGAATCCCGGCGGTGCCATGGATGTTTGTAGTGGTTCGGAAGTCGTAGGTCCCGGTTTAATATGACTGTAGAACGTAGAGCTGACAATCCTATCATAAAAAGAAAAACATGTCCTGTCTAGAAATCTGCCAAAAGGCAGGCGCCCTTGGCCCACCATGGGCTGTTGCGCCACTGATATTGACTAAAGCAAAAACATTGCATTTGTTGGCATAGTATTAATTCATGACATTGATTAATAATCTTTTTTAATACCTTTTATTAATTTTCTTTAAAATTATCTTTATTTTTTATTGTTTTTTTATTTTATTATTCATGTTGTAATGCATTTTAATATTGTTTAAATGCCAGGTTATTGTTTAATATTTAAACTTTTTTAAAATATGTTTGTTCTAAAAACTTGTATGAATATTTTTAAAAAGAAATTTTTACACATAGATTTTTTTTTGGATTATATAAATATTCAAAGATGTTATTTGCTTTTATGCTTCTTTTTAATAAGCAGTTTTGAGATTTTTACAATGAGCTTAAAGCAAATTAATTTTCATTTTTTTTTTATGTTGACAAATTATTGAATGAATTTATTACATTGTGTGAGTATTCAATATTTTTAAATAAACACTCTGATGATTTTTTAGAATGCATAATTTATTTTAAAATATTTTTAATTTCTAATATACATAAATAATGACTTTATATTTAATTTGTTCAAAGATTTTTGATTTGAATTCATTTCATGTTTTTAAGAATATTTCATTTCAATGGCTGACTTTTTTTTTTTTTTTTAACTTATTTACCCAATATGTGGCAATTAATAAGGACATGCATTTAAAAATTTAAAATATTGAATTTTTCTTTACAAAAAAATCAACAAAAATATGTGTATTTGGAAGTGGAAAAAAATGATAAATGTTATATTTAAAAGAAATAAATTAAAGTTCTATAAAGATAGCTTGAATGAAGATATATGCACAAGAATTTGTTTGTCATATTCCTTGTGTATATGAGATATACTAGTATGTATTTATTTTTATATTGGCATATCTTCTTGAATAAAACTTCTTATCAATGTAAATTTATATTAATAAAATATTATGAGCTCAATAAAAATAAATAAATGACAAGAACAATAAATATTTAATTAAATTTTAGATTGTTTCTTATAAATAATAATTATTATATAATTCATTTTATTATATAGCTAATTTAATTTGTGCAGGGATACAACTTTCTATATCATGACATTTTTTATTATTTTAGTGGAAAACTGTATTTCCAGATTTTTATGACATTGGAAGGGTCATGCACGTTTATAAAAAATTAATAGCAGTCTCATTGTCGGCTATAACATATATATTAGAGGAATTTTTTCAGAAGATGCATATGGAGAAAGAAGTTTGTATGGTGAGGTGTACAAAAAATAAGTATTTGTAAAATATGCTTAATAAAAGAAAAATAATTAATAAAAGTACAAATACATTTTTTAAATGCTAAATATTTTATTTTTAGTCTAAAGTTTATAATCTGCAAAATATCTTTGTTTTAATTTTAGGTTTGAGACTTAAAATTTTGACTGAAGATTCTGGAATGAAATCAGTTTCAAAATTTATCAATTTAATACGAGGTTGCTATGATGCAGTAGAGAAAAAATATGTAAGTATTTTTGCTGAAAAATTCCGTACACAAAAAGAACAAGTTATTATTTCATTATACTAATATATACATGTGCATATTGAGAGATGCTCCGATTGATTGTAAATAAATCACAGTAATAAATATGCTACAAGTTCAATACATGAGGCCAAAAAATTATCATATGGTCTTGTGTTTGTTACCTAGGCTGCCTTTTTGTATTTCTTATCTATAAAGCCTAGGTGCCTCCTTGTACACATATGAGGT